>PVKS010034494.1:0-20840 GCA_004027875.1 Aplodontia rufa
ATTTCCGGCATAACAACAAAAAACAAGGGTTTTAATTCTGGGTCTGCCAAATTATTAGGGAAAACTAATTTCTAAGAGATTCCATTTCCTCATACTTAAAATAAAAACATCACCTGCCTTAAAAAATTTTGCTGAGTATTGAAAGAATGTACATGGATATCAAAAGAATAAGACCAGCTCTTAGCAGTCAATATGCAATGACAGTTAACTAAAATTCAGTTAAGGTGATCTTATACAGTTATGGAGTGCACCATGATGCTTTGGTCAACAAAGGTCCATGTATAAGACAGTGGTCTCAAAATTACAATGGAGATGGAAAACTCCTATTGCTCAGTGACACTGTAAAGCTATGCATTATTTGTGTAATTGTAGTAGTGATGATGTCATAAACAAACCTACTATGCTGCCTGCCAGTCATATAAAAGTATGGAACATACAACTAAATATAGCATATAACACTTGATAATGATTATGAACAACTGTCACTAGCTTACGCATTTACTATATTTTTTATTGTAGTTTTAGAGTGTAGTCCTACTTATAAAAAAGCTTACTGTAGAACACTTCCATCTGACTCCAGCATTAACCTCATATAGCTCATATTTACCATCTCTTGACTTCCATCAAGAAGCCATGCCAAGTACCATCTAGATTTGTGTGAGCAGACTCCAACATTCACACAACAAAACTGCCTAATGAGGCATCTGTCAGAATGTATCTGCCATAAAGTGACAAATGACAGTACTTTATTAAACTCCCTAAGAAAGTTATTTAGTTAAAATAACCCAAGAGGGGCTGGAGCAGTGGCTCAGCAGTTACAGCGCTTGCCCAGCATGTGCAAGTACTTGAGTTTGAACCCTGGCACCATGTACACAACAAAGTCTCTGAACAACGAAAGCCAGATGAAAAACTAAATAAAAATTGTTTCTTTCTCTCTCATTGTCCCTCTCCAAAAAACAAAACAAAAAACACACACAAAAGTAAAACATCCTTCAAAAGTGTACTGTTCGGATTTCTTTCTTTTTAAGTAAATTGCTGAAACAAAGCATTACTATAGGCAATCTGCCAATATTTGAAAACAGCTTTACCAAAATAAATAAACACAAGGGAAGTTTTACTACATACAAAATTAAATTGTAGTACATAAATAGCTGTGGGTAAGAAATCTCATCAGAAATTTTCTCCAACAAGTAACTTACCACCTCTACCGCCACCTCGGCCACCTCCTCCCCTTCCTCCTCCTCGGCCTCCTCGGCCACCACCTCGTGGAGGTCCTTTCTCACCCGGAGGTCGAGGTAAAAACCTCTGCAATGGCAGTAGCTTGAATGGATCAATATAAAACTGAAAATTTAATGCAAACAATTAGAGTCATGATTTGGGGGTCAGTATAATATAATAAAAACTGCTTAAGTTCAAATCCTATTCCCACCACTTATTACTGTGCACCTCTGAACAAGGGCTTATTTTTCTAGTACCTAGGTTCTCAGTAAAATGTAGATAATAAGGTATCTAACATGGTTGTGTGAGGATCAAAAAGTAATGTACATAAAGCACTTAATAAACATTACGCGCATAAAAAAGCCAATTCAATCTCATTTTTCTTTAGAAATCGATGCTTCTCAAAAATTAATTACATTTCCATTTGACAACCACCTATGAAAAATATAACTATAAAAAATGTAGCATAAAATTCAAAATAAAACATCAACATACTAGCTATTTCAAGACTTTAATAAGGAATCAAATCAATATTTCCTGAACATATTAAATTACAAATACTATGCAAAAAACAAACCCATCCTGTATTTGGAGTTAAGAAGTACATTTTGTAGATGATGAAACACAGGATGCATATTGTTTCCCAGGTCTTCTACACAAAACACAAACGAGGGGCTTCAAAACTGTAATACAATTACAATAATGTCTACAGCCCTCTCTACTTGTCCCCTTACAACTCTTCCCTTTGAAGCCTGCCTTCTCAAAAATATTGTCTAGATCTACACTGTCCAGTCTGGCAGCCACTAGCCATATGTGGCTACTTAATGATTAAATGTGAGATTAAAAATTATACTTATGAGTCATACTTCAAGGGCTCAATAGCTATGTGTGGCTAATGGTGACTCTACTGGGCAGGAAGTTCCAACATCACAGAAAGCTCAACTGGGCAGCAATGATTTTCAGACTTTGTAATAACCCATGTTGGACACAGAAGACCTGAAGAGAAATATAGCACTGGTTCTGGAAACCAGAAGAAATAGAATGTGCCCAATTTAGTACCTGTGATTTAAATAAATAAATAAATGCAATAGTAAATTCTCCAATAATTAGTAGTACAAGACACATCAGGGATCTGAATCAATTCAAGAGACGATAACAGGTATGTTTGTTTTTTCAGGTCACTAGATGAGAAGTCCATCTTAGCACAGTTTCTAGATTCTTTGGCTCCAGGGATACCTTGTCAGGGTTTCTATACCAACAGCCACATGCTAGCAACAAGGGATTGTCTCCATCTCATTTCCTATTCCAATCTGGCTTCTGGGACACCATTCCACTGCCTCCTTGACCTCCATGTTGCTAAATCCAAAGAAGACTTTATACCATTTTGCCTCAACCAAGCACTCCCTCTTGTAAACACACCATTCTCCAGTGATACTACTTTAAAACAAACTTGGGGTTTCCCTCCCTTTCTGCAGGAAATGATGTTTCCTAATCTCCACTAAGACCATTAGATTTGGAAGGTACCCTAAAGCTCTTTGTAGCTACTCTCTTATTATTCTTCTTAGACCATTTGGTAAACTGAATACTAACAACTTCCAAATTTTATCTCTAGCTCACACCCTTCCTTTGAATCCCTGACCATTTCACAAGGACCTTAAACTCATTATGTCCAAAAGCAAACTCATTATCTTCCCTGCACTCTCTTCTTTTCCAGAGCTGCCCATTTCAGTAAATGGTACCACCTTCTACAAAGATGTTGAAATCAGTATCTGGAAGATGGTGTTTTTTTGTTCTTTTATTTATTTATTTTTTTTTACTTCCTCAACTTCAATAGCTAATTAGTTAACAAATCCTGATAATATTATGTTCAACATTTCTCACAAATCCACCCACACTTCTCCATTTTCCCTGTCTTTACCCTAGTCCAAAATATCATCTCTTCTAAGACTACTGCAATAGCCTATCTGGCCCCTTCACACGAATTATTGACCCCTTTCCAATGTGCTTTTCTATTTTCCCCCAATGCCCTTTTTAACACAAATGTAACTACTATTCTGTTACTTAGAAGAAAAAAAAGTTAAAAGTCTGAAATCTTTGCCATGCCCTAAAGCCTTAAGTAATCAAGCTCCTTCCTATCTCACCAATATTAATTCACATCTTTCCCCACCCCTCCTGAAGTTTCAATGCCCAAGCCATACTTCTTTTTTCTGAATCCTTAAGTTGCCTGCTGAGATGTTGCAGTTTATTCTACTGGGACTGCACTTCCTCCTCTACTGCCCAGTGGTTCCCAAATGCATGACTAACTACATTAAAAATCATCCAGGAGCTTAGATCCTGGAATCTACAAAGAGTCAACTGGGTCAAATTTCTAGGAATGGGACTGGAAAGGACTTTTTGTTTTTTTAAGAGAGGGAAAGAATGAGAAAGAGAGAAAGAGAGCGAACACGCACGCATGCGTGAAAGGGCAAGCACACATGAGTGAATCAATTTTATTTTTCCATCTGGCTTGTTTCTCTAACAATTAATTGTGTATGTGGTGATGGGGTTTGAACTCAGGTCCTTGTGCATGCCAGGCAAGTGCTCCAACTGCTAAGCCACCACACCAGCCCCCTAAAAGGACATCATAAAAGCTCCGCCTCAAATGACTCTGAAGAGCAGCCATTATTGAGAGTCATTCCCAGCCAATTTTCAGGTCTCAGCTTTAAGACATGTTCAAGTAGGCCAATAGATTAAATCTGGTCTCACTATAAAGACCCTCATATATTTTTCTCTCCCATATATTTCCTTCACAACACATGCCATAGTATGGAAATACTTGTAAAATCCTTTAATAGCCATCTTTTTCCAGATGTTTTATAATGTTAACATTTTACTTACAATGTTTGCTCATACAAACTTTTTATTAGGTGATAGGGGGAGCTGGGGATTTAAACCAGAGCTTCACCCTTGCTAGGCAAGTGCTCTACCACTGAGCTACATCCTCAGCCCTCATTCAAACTTTTTAATGAGAAAAAATAAAAAACTGGGGCTGGAGCAGTGGCTTAATGGATGGAGCACTTGCCTGGCATTCACAAGGACCCAGACTGAAACCCTGCACCACATACATAGACAACTAGGTGTCAGAAAAACAAAGGGCAGATGGAAAAATAAATAAAATTTATTTTCTCTTTTTCTTTCTCTCTTTAAAAAAAAGAGAAAGAGAAAAAATCCTTAAGCAGTTACAGATTTTGCTAACATGACCAAGGAATACATTCTGAAAGGATCAGTAACCTCAACAGAACATTTTGGTTTAATCCATTTTGTTCTACTGCCCCAGACAAGGAACACCTATAAAAACTTAAATTAAGCAACAAATATACCACTGATAGTCATATGTGAATATTTCTTATGTTTGCAGAATTGAAAACTTGGGACTTGATAAGTAGAGCTTCACTAATGATATGTTAGGTGAGACAGAAGTGCCCCCAGTAGGTCTATCCTAAAGTATGTTATTCCCTTATAAAACCAAGGATCCTAAGTATTATAAGCTTGACTCACCTTCTGTAGTTTTTTAAAGGAAGATGCTTTCATGTTTTCTGATAATTTAACTGAAAAATACTATTGATTTTATTAAGGAACAGATAAAAAATTAAGATGAAAGAAGATACTAAACCTTCTGAATTCAGTTATCATTTTATTAAAAAGGCTGCAAGGTACAGGCATATATATGAAAGATAAGAAATGGGCAACCAAGAGAAAATAAAGTTTTCTTTAAAAATGAATGAATATTTTTTAACCCCTCTTGATTCTCCTTATGATCCAACCTGTAGCAATGCTACAGGATTGACTGATTTTTTGAGGTATTGAGGATAGAACCCAGGGGCATTTTGCCATTATGCTACATCCCTAGTCCTTTATTAAAATTTTTTTGAGACAGGGTCTCAGAAGTTTCCAGGCTGACCTTGAACTTGGGATCCTCCTGTCTCAGCATCAAGTAGCTAGGACTATAGGCATGCATCACCACACCTGGCAATGCTGTCTTAATGAAGAAGTTAAATGTAATGACTATTCAAAAGCAGGGGCAGGGACAAATAAATGCTCGGTCAATAAAGTTACTAGGTCATCCCATTAAAAAGGATACAAAATCTCTAAGTTGTCCAAAGATTTCATCCACTTTTCCAATTTGTTCTTTGTTTTCTAAATAAACAGGAGCATTGAAATAAGGCACCTTATTTTCATCTGTGGTACATTTACAAACTATGTCATCTTCACAGGGATGCAGGAACTCTCCTAATACTGAAACAGGACAAGAAAATATTAATATGTGAAACTATTTCAAATGATACTAACCAACCTCTCCATAAGCTTTCTTAACTACCTGGAATTTCATTATACTTGTCCTCTGAGACAGAAGAACAGCGTGGACTTGCTGAGCTGGCATACCAACTCTGTAACATACTAGCTATGTGACGTAGGGGAAGGTCTTCTCACCCTCTCTCTGCTTCAGTGTCCTCTTTAATGCAGGGCTAACAACATATAAGCTATTATCTATCCTTACTATGTAACAACATATAAGTTGTATCTATATCTAACATCAATTAAGTGGAATAACAAATGTCAAGGGTTTGGAATAAACCGTGGCAGACTGAGACCATTCAACTATAACACTTATCTTACTATAATTATTACAACTTCATTAAACACCATGCTTCATTCTCCTGAATTGAACCCTTACATGTGAATCAGTATTTTTGTCCTTTCTTCCCTCCTTTCTTAGAACCCATTCCCACTACTTTACCAATGATTCTCAATTTCAGGGAGGAGTATAGCCCCAAAATAACTCCTTCTATTTCTAACTACAACCCCAAACTAAAGCACTCATCACGTCTACAAAATTAACGCTCCTTCCCTATCCAATCTCAAAGCCTAGAACCTTTCATTTCCAGTATCAGCCAAGTCCTACTTACTCCTTTTCCTTTGAAATCTCTCCCATCTAACCCTTCCATTTTATTTTATTTTTGTCTCACTGCTTTCATCATAACTCAGGTTCTCAATGCCTCACACATAAAGATCAGCGGGCTGGGATCTTTGCCTTGAGCCACTCACTGCCCTCTGCACACTGATTCACCCATTCTAAATCAGACACTGTTCCTTTATAACTTTAGCAAAGAAACTTAACTCCGAAACAATTTTCCTATTTGTTAAAATGAAGTAAGGGCTCATTACGGCCTAATTAATCCTATCCTTTCAGCCCATGCTCAAGTTCATAATACATTTTCCATATCCTCAGCTTTAACCTCCTTGTACACTACAGTACGACTGTAAGTCAGTTTACAGCCACTCCGCACAGACTTGCCTCCCACACCAAGCTGCATCCCCCATAGAGCTGCTGCATCTATTCTTCAGCACCTAACCACCACTCAAACTTGCCGATAACACAAACCCACAACCCAACCCCACTTCTCCAAGTAGGAAGCTTTTAAGACGACATACAGACTACACGTTCTGGAGGTCCTTGGTCTTGGCCTTTGTTAAAGCCTCCACGGCCACCTCCACGTCCAAATCCTCCTCTGCCTCCGCCTCTGAAGTTGCCACCTCCTCCACCTCGAAAGTGGTTGCTGCTATTGCCACCGCGGTTGAAGCCGCCACCTCGGTTAAAGCCTCCACGACCTCCGCCTCGAAAAGACATGCTCTCTCCTACCTGGTGAAAAAAACAGTAAGTACCTTCTGATCACTGCGGTCTCCGTAAAGACATCTAACCCCTGTGCACCTCGCGCAACACCAAAAAGGGGGCAATAACAACAGGAGCCCTGCCACTGCGCCCTCTCCCCCACGGACGAACCCGAAGGGTGACGAGTGTTGTTAGCTCCCTGTGGCCCTGTGGACTCCGTTGGACCACAAAACAGCCTCGCCGCCCAGGCTGGAAGCGAGGTCTTCAAGCCGCATTCCTGTGCTGCTCCCCTCCACGGCTCCCGCGGCTGGGTTCTGCCTCCCACATTCTCAGATCCTCCTGCCTGTGTGACCACTTACCGGCGCCACGTGCACCTTTGGGCCCGGCCTGTGCGCCCACACCCACCCGCGGGTTACTTCCGCCGCGCTGGAACCTCCTCGGCCACCGTACCGGCACAGAGATTAAAAGGAAAAATACAAACTCGAATCACCTGTTTGCAAAACGAGCCAGTCCCTAAAAGATTCAGCGACACTGACGCCTGTCTAAACCAGCCTTCGAAGCCGGAAAAGCAATGTAGAACTTCAGTGGTTTACGACAGCGAAGTCAACTTGCCTAGCGAGAGACCGCGGACGTAAAGTGTAACAGCGTCCTTTACGTCCGACGCTCCCGGAAGTGTCGCCGCGGTGTTGCTAGGGGAGATATCCGGCGTTGGGGTTCCGCCTCCTCTCCCGGGAGGCCGCGGGTGTTAGTGTCAGGCGCGCGGTGACTGCTTCCGTACGTGCTTTTCGTCGAGGTTCTCTTGCTTCTCAGCCTGAGAAATGGCCCTCAGCCTCTCTCATCGGTTCGTCGCCGACTCTACAGGGTGTGACTACGTGCCAGGCCGCGCTCTGCCCCGAGGTGGGTGTGGCCGGATTAGAAAGTGTCACTGCGTTCTTTCTTGGTCCTTGTTTGTTGCAGATCTTTTGAAATCCGCGCCGTTCTGGGCAGAGCTGTGCCTGTCCATTTGTCCTCTGGTTTCATTAAAGAAAGAAAAGCAGTGTTGTTTTTTTTTTTTTTAAGAGAGAAGGACAGTGAGACAGAGAGAGCCAATTTCTATTGAGTTTTTCACGTGGCTTTCGTTGCTCTGACACTTAGTTGTGTACGTGGGTGCTGGGGTTCGAACCCGTGTACTTGCGCATCCAAGGCGCGCGCAGTAACCGCAGAGCCACCGCTTCAGCCCCCCCTCCGTGTTTGTTTTTAAAGAAATTATGTGATGGGAAACCAAACCCACCTTTTAATCTTTTGTACAAGATAATTTATTCATATACCAAGCACGTTTGGAGCACCGATAAGCCGTGCGCTCCTCTGTAGTAGAAGTTTCTCTCCCTCCTTTCTCTAACATCACTCCTACATTGGCTAAAACTTTCCTCACTAATAAAAGTAGTGACCTCTGTTTATTAAAGTTGATTGTCCTCTTTTGTACCTGAAACCTCTTGAGATTTCCTTGGTATCCGAAACAGTTCTACCGCCCCTCCTTTGAAAGAAGGGGAGCATGGTACCTATTTCAGTGAGTTACTGTAAATGGAATTTGAAAGATGTTTGTAGACTTTATTATGGAAATATTAGGAATTCCAGTATGTCATCTACACTATAGTGGGAATCTAACAGCCCTGCATATGAAAGGAATTTTGTGGTAGAAAGGCTGGTCACAAGATTCCTGTTCTTGTCTCACTGATGTGAAAATGGTAGGAATGTTCCTTTAAAAAGAAACATTTAACTGTGGAGCGTGAAAGCTGTCTGGCTGTGAAGTTCTTATTGAGTCTGTTCCTGTAAAACTTGCTTAGCCACAGCAGCCTGCTGCAAGCCTTTTTATCGCAAAGTTCAGATTTGATAAATGTACTTTATTTTTTAAAAAAAAAAAGCAAGGGAAAGTCAAATTTATTTAGTTTTTCATCTGGCCTTCGTTTCTCTGATACATAGTTGTGTATGTGGTGCTGGGGTTCAAATTCCAGGTCCTCACACATGCCAGGCAAGTGCTCCAGCCCCCAAAAAACGTACTTTAAATTCTGTACACACAGGGGTAGAACTAATCATAATTGCACGCTCCATTTTGTATTGTACCATTTAACAATAAACTCAGTTTCTTATCTCCCAATATTATCTCCAACTCATTATGATAAAAACCACTGGACTTGTATAAGACCTTCAAGTTCACTTTATAAGTAACTGATATTTAGAGAAGTGAAATAACATCACCATCTAATTAGAAGGAGAAATTAGAACTTTGGTTCTCAAAATCCTTAGTCCTTTCTTGTCCCCTCTACCCTTTATCTTCATCCCAAATTGCTCATCTTTCCAGTTCTCCATATGGCCTCACGGTAACATCATACTCTTGGTTTCTAATCTCTGAACTCAAGATCTTGCAGGCTTAACTTTTCCCTCCCATCTGCACTGCTTTTGATGAGATATTGAACTTACCAAGTGTTTCCTTATACCATTCCCCTAATAGTTTCCATTTCCTTTAGCAACATGTCTAGAGTAAAATCCCTCCGTCAATTAAGTCTTCTATGTGATTAATTTTATTTCCCTCCTGTGCTGTACACCATCGCTTTGCCCCATCAAGCCAACATCATTGCCTTGGTTCTCTTTCTCTTTCTTGTCAGCCACTCTCTTTTGCTTGCAGAAGCTCCATTTCCATCCACTAGACCAATCTTTTTCTATCTGCTTTACCCTGGAGGAACTCCTGAAGTAATTTCCCTGTCTCCAAAGACCTTTCAGAAAAGCTGTGCACATACATACAAAAGAGCATGATGAGCAAGTTGGAAACAAAATGATCAGATAATAATTGTCAATGCTTTTTTTTTTTAAGCAAGAGAGGGACAGTGACAGACAAAGAGAGAATCAGTTTTATTCAGTCTCTAATGGGACTTTCGTTGCTCCGACACTTCATTGTGTATGTGGTGCTGGGGTTCAAACTTGTGTCCTCATGCAAGCCAGACAAGCGTCATAACTGCTGAGCTGTCACTCCAGCAACAATGCTTTTGTTTTAACTGTGGCAAAATACACAAAAAATTTACCATCCTTATCATTTTAAAATGTACAATTCAGTGGTATTAAGTATATTTACACTCTTGTACGTCTCTGCTCTTTTGACTACAGAATGACATTTTTGTCAATCTGTTCATTTTTGTCCAGTTTATTTGCCTACTCTGTAAGCTAATAAGAATATTAATTCTAATGCAAATTAAGTGGGAGAAGAAACCAGCTTTTAATTTAGTAAAGCTTCCAATTTGATTTTAATGACTGTTAATTTCTTTTCATAGGGCTAGATATACATAACAGTCATATTTTAAAACAAAAATAATGAATTTTAAAGTTAAACCTTTGCTTGTCTTTCGCTGTATTTACATTCAATTATGAGTAGAACTTGAAATTGGCACACATTTCCTTTTCAACTGAAACGAGATGGCTTCTGTCTTTACTCAATGCTCATTCAATAACAAAAAAGCTTTCTCATACAAATAAAAAGTTGAAAAGTACGATAAAATGATCATTCTTTTCCTATGAATGACAGAATGCCTATCTTTCACAGAAACTTATAGAAGGCAAACTGATACACTTCATCTGTCTATAGTCAAAACTTATCTTCCTCTTATCTCAAAGTCAGGTGCGCAGGATGATAAGACTCAGGAAAAGGGGCACTCATCCTCTCATCCATTGTGTCAAAGGAGAAGGATAATACCGTTCATCTTTTCAATAGTGTTTTGCAATTCTCCCCAAGTGATTTTCAGTGACTCACTCTTGAGTCCAAGCAGCAGGGGAAACATTTCAAGATTTCTTTTTGCAATATGATTTTTCCAGAGATTCAGTTTCCATTTAAACTCAAGTATTTTATCACTCTTGAGTCCAAACATTTTCTCTAGGGCTTTGAAAATACTTGTTCAACTAGTTCATGCAATGAAAAATATCTGCTAAGAAGCTAGTTTCTGCAGTCATTCTTCGTCTTCAAAGCATTTGACAAAATGTGGCCTATTTCCTGAAAAGAGCTCCTACAATTCACTTTTCACCTCAAACATCCTGTTAAGAACCAAACTCTTTATTAGTACCTCTTATTGTGTAATAAATTACCCCAATAGTTAATGGCTTAAAACAACAAACATTACCCTCGCACAATTTGTACAGTTCAGAAATTCAGGCTGCATATGGTGGTTCACCCCTATATTTCCAGCATCTCTGGAGGCTGAGGCGGATGATCATAAATCTGCAGTGACTTGTGCAACTTAGCAAGACCCTATCTCAGAATAGAATAGAAAAGTATTTCAGTGGAAGAGTGCTTGCATAGCATGAGGATCTGGGTTTAATCACTAGTAGGGTATGGGGGAAGAGGAAAGAAGTTCAGGTCTCTGGGGATTTTGTTGTTTTTTGTTTTGTTTTGCTTTATGTTTATGGTGGTGTCGAGTACTGAACTCAGGGCCTTTTTATGCTAAGCATGTGCTCTAACTTTGAGTTACACTTCCAGCAAAAAAGGAAAGACATTCAGGAGTGTTTAGTAGCTGAGTAGTTTTAACTCTTGAGTCTCTCCTAAAGTTGCAGTCAAGACATTGATTGACATGCCTTCCTTCAGTCATCTAAAGGCTTGTCTAGGGCTGGAGGATCCTTTTTGGAGGGGCTCACTTATATGCCTAGCAACCTGATATTGCCTACTGGCGGGAGGCCTAGGTTGCTTTCCATATGTGTCTCTTTACAGGATGCCTGAATATTTAAAACATGGCAACTGGCTTCTCTCAGAACAAATGATCTGCTAAGCCATAAGATTTATGTTTATGGCAGATTGCATAGTTTTTATCTAGGTTTTACTACAGTTTATTTTTAAATACATTCTTGAGTGAACTGGCGGGTGTTTGATAAGGTTAGCCATTTTTATAGCACCATTCAAATTTTTTTTTTCATTTTAGCTCCAAAAGCTTCTGACACCATCATTTTTCTGGGAAGAGAGCAGTGTGCATTTACATTAGGATTTTCTTTTTTTTTACGAGGAGTAAAACCTATCAGGAAATCAGTCATTGATGGGGCACCATCAGTACAGATACCAACATAGTTCTTCTAAGATGTACTTTTTATTTACAATATGAAGACAGCATTAAATATATCCTCACCTTTGTTTGGAGCAGCATTTTATAGCAGAAAATCTTTTCTGAGTTTCTACATAATTTATAATCTTACAAATGCTACAGATGTTTAAGTCTGATGATATGTCAATCTGGACAAGAAATTGTTAGGAGTTTTGGGATCATATGTCATTATCAACCACATCAATAATATATCATACTTTGAAAGTGAAACCTGTTAGTTTCTCATATTATGTAACATTCTAGTATTTTATTCTATAATTTTTACATGCTGGAATGGCAAGTTTCAGCCAACTGTGAAGTATTTTTATTTTCTGTTCAAAAAAAATATGCTTCTAAATAACTTGTGTTCTGCACAGTTTTAGTGAAGGTGATAAGGTAACTTTAAAAAAAATTTTTTTTTTGGTGCTGGGGACTGAATTCAGGGCGTTTTGTTTTGTTTTGTTTTGTTTTCTAAGAATGTGCTCCATCTGTGAGCTACTTCCCCAGGAAAGAAATTCAGGAATGTTTAGTAGCTGGATAGTTTTTGTATCTTCTTCTTTACTATGATTTGTAGGTAAGTGATTTTTCTGTTTTGCTGCAGCCATTGCTGCATTTATATGTTGGGGTTCTTCATTATAATTCTTTGTTCTTTAGCACAATTACTGAGGCTTAGAACTCTCTCCCACTTCATCTTCAAAATCGACAAAATCTTATTGTAAGTCATGTTTGTAAAACAGGTGATAATCAAGTATTGTGAACCTATAAGGCAAGTGAAGGCATACTGAATATGAGAGCAAAGAATTTATTCAAGCCACTGTGAAGATTATCAAGTAATAGTAATGAATTCTAACCACCTAGAATTAGCGTTCCCCTAAATGGTATCATCTGAGGGATATTGGTGTTTACAGATTTTTGTTTAAATACAAAGAAGGAAGTTAAACCAGTTGTTAAGACTGCTTTTGTTGACAAGAATAGCAAAGGACTTTGGTTGTTGGTCACTTACAGATTCACAGTAAGAATTACAATAAAAAGGAAAAGACTTTTATTTATTATCTGTATGGGGTCAGGAAATTTGCAGAAACCTGGGATTAGAGGTTCTAGAACAAGGCTGTATCATCTGCAGCTGAGAATTAAACACCATTTGAGAAACAACCTGTGCACTTCTGTCTGATAAATGCCCATGCCCCTCCCTCAGCTCACAGGACCTGCATTATGGAGAATCTGATACAACAAGCTAAGGGAAGAATAAATGGAAATGGGACACTATGTCACCAAGTGGCCAGAACTGAATTCTATAAATTGGATCCTTAGGTACTCACAGAGTTTACAAAGCATAAGGGCAAGCAGACGTATCAACAATGTATCTTTTATTTTTACCTTTTGCAGTGCAGGGGATTGAACCTGGGCACATAGTACGTGCTAGATAAATGCTACACCAATGAGCTACATACCCAGCCGGAAAAATACTATTAATTATTTTAATGTTATGAAAATATTGTTACATCTTCAGCCCAACACAAACATGACCAGAGGCCATAAGCAAGGTACATTAGCAGGTATCCCAGATCTGTTTGGGGGGCATCCAAATGGATGCACCCATGCTCCTCCCTCAACTCACACTTTGTCTATGGGGAATCTGATATAACCAACTGAAGGAAGAGAGAAAAACTTGCAATTTGTTTACAGGTGGGTTGGCTCAGTATGTAGATTCAGGTGAAAAACAGGCAGCATCTGTATTACAGCCATACTTAGGGGTGGCTTTGAAAGACAGCGGTGAGGATAAGTCCTCCCAAGGGGCAGAACTGCAGTGGGTCACTTGACCACCCACTCCATGTGGAAAGAGAAGTGGACTGGATTCAGACTATATATGGAATCCTAGGTATATCAAGTGATTGCCTGACCATCTTTGTTTCATAGAATGAAAAGTATTTGAATATCAAGAACAAAAGCTCTGGGACTTATATGCATATCATATTGTTACTTTATATGCATTTATGATTGCATAATAACTCAATTTCTTTTTTAAAAAGCTCTGGGACTGGAGCTTTGGCTCCGCAGTATCACACTTGCCTGGCATGAGTGAGGACCTGGGTTCAAACCCCAGCACCACATACACACTAAGTGTTAGAGCAATGAAAACCAGATGAAAAACTATATAAAATTGGTTCTCCCCTTACCTCCTATTCTCCCTCTCTTAAAAAAAAAAAAGCTCTGGGATAAAAACATGGAGTGGGCATGAAGTATAAAAATCAATGTGTTACATGTTAATGCTCTCCAGACAGCATCTACCAGAGAAAATCAGTAAATTATTTTAAAAATGCCTGTTTGGTATCAATCAGTCTCATTCATCCGTCACCCCAGTGCTGACATAATGGGTACAAGAGTGAAGTAACCTTGGAAACAGGGATGGAGGTAACCCATGAAACCTTTAAAATGGACCTCCGTGGATTATCTACCAACTACCATCAACAGTTGCTACACCCAACAGCAATAGAGCCCCATGATGGCACAGTTTATCAAGGAGACCAACTAGCCACTTGGTGGCAAATTGACTGCCTCTGATCCTTTTAGTCTTAGAATGGACGGTGAGATGTTCTCATAGAAATAGACATATATTTGAGATCTGGGTGTGCTTTTCTTGCCTGTAGGGGTTCAGTTAGTACATGATCACAGAGTGCTTAATATTCCAGCAGAGAATCCCACATGACATCATTTGACACCAAAGGAGGTGCAAGAGTGGGCCTGCGAACATGTGATCCACTAATCACATCACACATCAGGCTGCACAGTAGCATTAAAGTGGCCTACTGAATGCGGAGCTGAAATACCAACTAAAGGCAGTAGCCTGTAAGGATGGGATGCTGTCTTCTAGGAAGCATTATGAATATTTTAATCAGACTTTTATATAGCGTTGTATCCCCAATAGGAAGGATGTATAGGTCTAGGAACGTATGAAGGATAGAGGTAGGAATGACCATCCTTACCATCACTCCTGAAGACCAACTGAGGACTCTGTGCTTTCTGTCACCAAAACTGTAGAAACATACGTTCACCAGGAGCACAGTAAGAATCCTGTTGAACAAATGTAACCTAGGGCTGCTGCCTACTACACTGTGGGGTCGTTGTGTCTACAGGAAAGAAGAGGAGTTACCATATTGACAGGGGTTGATCCTGATCATTCAGAGGAACCAGGGCTACTGTAATTGTGGTGGGGACAGGGAGGAACATGTGTAAATGCTACCTGATTTGCTGGGGTGCCTCTTGTGATGGTGATATAATAGAAACAGCAACTTTGGCCTAAGAGAAGGGTAACCAGGGGCTCAGATGACTCTGGAAAAGGTTGTGCATTATGCCATCAAGTGATCCACTGAGACAGAGGTGGAAGCTCAGGATGAAGGGAATCTGGATGGATAAGGAGAAGACAGGATAAGTATCAACTGTAGTCCCAAGATCAACTCTAAGAGCAGGGGCTGTAGTTTTTCCCCACTAATTCCCACTAATAAGTTTCCTCTCAGGAAGAGAGCCCCATGGGAATTTTGAAAGAACCATGGTTGGAATATATATGGAAGTAAATCTAAAAGGTACAGGATTCTCAAAGACACAGAAATGAGTTTCCAGATCCCCCTTCAAGGAAGATCTTGCTACCTGACTGAAGAGTGTGGTGTGATCAGCATACACCTCTTCCTAAGGATGGGAGTGTGGTATACCAGTAGAGTATCTATGTGGCATGCTGGAGGCCCTGATTTCAATCCTCAGCACTGCAGAGTCACACTTCCTAAGAGCAACCGACTCAGATCCCTCAGGGTCTGCCTCAGTCATAGAGAACTGCCTCACTAGAGCAGGCTGGTACTGGTTCCCTCATCAGGTTACTGTTATACCCCATGCAGATCAAGGTAAAGTGGCCTGCTTTTTCTGCCAGGCTCACTCTGCCAGCAGGCCTTTGAACCTGCATACAAGTTCTGCTGCTTCCCTGCTCTTTCTCGCTTCCTCCCCCACCTTTCCTTCCACAGGTGCTGATCCTTAATAAGCAACTTGTATCCCAAATTCTGTCTCAAAAAGGTTTTCTGTGCTCAGAGAATATAATTTGATCACAACACAATGAATGTATGATAAAGGAGCTGTTTTGAGAATTTGTTGCATCGTTTTCAACGTGATATACTTTTATTCTTACCATCTCTTTATCTTCAACCTGAAGGAACAAAATTAAAATTTTATTTTACCAAAAAGCAAGAAATTTGCTTCCAGTGTAATTTCTGTCTTCTCCCAAAAACAGAATTGAGGCATTGTTCATTAACAAGGTGGGGCAATCAAGCCCTCCTGGAGGAAGAAGTTCCTATTGGTCACTTCCCTCACCTATTTACTAGGAAGGCCATTTTTGGTTTCAGTTACGGTAAAACTCTGGATGTTAGCCAAATTCTTTTAAAAGTTCAAAAGTACAAATCTCTAGGAGGCTTGCTCATTTTAAATATTTTTTCAGAGGTTAAAAATTAATTTAAAAAGATTCTCTTGGATGGACAGGAGTCTTCAACAGAGACAGAGATCCTGAGCATCTCCAACATGAAGCTTATTCATGTTGTTTTGTTACTTTTGTGCTTTTACTTAAGTTCTTACAAGGTAAGTAATTCAATCTCTATGCAAGCTATTTTGAGTAGATATATTAAAGATTATAAAAATATAGTGAAAAATCTTTAAAGACATGATTTGAACTTAAATATTACATGGTTTGGTTGTTATTCAGAATGCTATTATATAGTAAGTAACAAGTATTTCATGTTACGATTTTGAGAAGAGTTTTAAGAAAATAATTCTTTTTATATGCTTGTGTAAGCACATACACACTGAATTGAACAAGTTTATGAATACAAGGCTATAGGTTACTGTCATTAGATTAAATCAATAAAATACCGATTTCCTTCTGTATATAAAGTATAGTGCTAGCAAAATAATGAGACTGATCTCTTCCTTCAGTAGCTTTTTATAAAGTTGTAGAAAGGTGATGTAAATATGTCAAGTGAGAATAATTAGCAAAATTTAAATTACATTTGAAAATGCAAAAGAAGGGAGTATCACAAGATAGAATATCCTAAGTAAGATACTCCTTATTTGCAATGGAGTTAAGTCCTGATAAACCCATCATAAATCGAAAATATAAACAGCATAGTATAGCCAGCGTACCTTAAATGCACCGGAAACACATTAGCCTGAAGTGGGGCGAAATCATCTAAATCAAAGTTTATTGTAAAGTGTTGAATATTTCATGTGATTTCCTGACTACTGTGCCGAAATGATGGACATTTTGTAGACATGATGAGATGCCAAAGCACAATATCAAACATTGGCATCACAGCACACTATAGAGCAATGTGTACCCAGTGATTGTGTAATTGAGTGGCTGCCTGGGCCCTGTGGCTCACTGCCAACCTAGCACTGCAAGAGTGTATCCTATTGAATTAGTTAAAAAAAAAAGAATGTATCCTACCACATGCATCAGCACCCCAAGGAAAGTATGGATTTTTCCTGAATGCACATGGCTTTCACACCATCATGAAGTCAAAGATTCATAAATCAAACCATCAGTATACATTTAATTGCCAAAAATGTTATAAATCTCACATGGCAAAGCACTTTAATGAGAGGACAAATCACAAATGCTTACAGGTCAGAAAGAAATTTTGGATCAAATGGGATTTGAGTTGAACCTATAGATTAGATTTGATTTTTGATGAGGAAAAAATAGTGCTTTCCAGGTCTTGCAGCCAGGAACAGCAACAGATACACCTGTAAGAAAGCAGAAAAGTACCAGGCTCTACTAATATATCCACCTGATCAGAGAGAAGGCTTTGTGGATGAGTAAGGAATTTAAACCTGAAATGACACATTGTGGCAAGGTATAGTTAAAAGATAGAGTATGTGCTTAGCATGCTGGAGGTCCTGGGTTCAATTGCCAGAGCCTCATCACCAACGGCAGCAACCGTTGACCACTGAAAAGTCATGTTTAGTACTCTCTTGTTCTTACCTAAGTGGTATCTTGTAAATGTTGAATACACATAATGTGGTGAGTTTGAAGATAAAGTATACAACTCTGAAAACACTACAACAATATGCACCATAAATGTAGCCATCATCTCCAAAAATTCTCACTTTTATTAATGTGTGTGAAAGAGAGACAGAGACAGAGAAACTCTTGGCAAAAGGTCTCCTTCTTAGCAAGTTTTCAAGTGTATAATACAGTATTGTTAAGGCATTATACCATGCAATAGATCTCTAAAAATTATTCATCTTATACTATCATACCCTTTGACTCAGACTTTCCTGTTTCCTCTCCCAGCTCTTGACAACCACAATTCTCTGCTTCTGTAAGTGTGACTATTTTAGATTAATAATGTAAATGGTATCATGTAGCATTTGTCTTTGTCTGACTCATTTCACTTAGATTAATGTCCTCCAGATTCATCCATATTGTTGCAAGTGACAGGATTTCCTCCTTTTTTAAGGCCAACTAATATTTCATTGGGTGTATGCATCACTTATTCTTGATTCATCTAATGGTGGACATTTGATTCCTTTGGCTATAATCCAGCAGTAGGATTATAGAATCTTGCTTTTCAGCTTTTTAAAGTTTAGTCTGGAGTTAATTATTTCATACTACTGCGGCAAGATCCCTCTGTATACGCCTCTTGGTGCTCCATGAAGGATGTTTTCTATTGAATGGTGAGAACAGGCACAACCCCCTGCCCTGTTTGAACATGGACACTGTTATCTCAGATTTTTTTCAGTGTTTTTCCCCCAAGCCTCGTTATTTCTTCATACAGGTTCTAATGAATACTTTAGGCAGACCTTGTACAGAGCTTCATAGTTTCCTCTCTGTATAGCTTGCTTCTTTCCAGGACTTTATTCTATGAGCCATGACTGCTTAGCTCTATATCCCCCAACTCAGGAAGTGTTTTGGGCTTAGCCCAAGCTCTCAATGCAATATATGAAACAATCGCCAGACTCTCCTCATTCGTTTCTCAGGCTCAGGGATTCATTGCCTGATGGCCAGTGCTGTGAAAATAAATCTTTCTGTACTTTGTTAATTTCTTGGTTGTTTTAGACTGAGGGGTGATTGTGGTCCCTATTACTGCTTTGGCTGGAAACAATTCCCATTTAACTTAATTTGTTTAAATTTAAATTTCCACATTTTGTTAATAGCTATTATTAACTGCATTGGGCAGTTAACAGTTGCTGAGGTTGGTGCTGAGTTTTGAAAATACAAATGTAATCTTCAAGTGAGCACTTTTGAAAATTTAGTTTTCCTTTTATAGATACTGTATTATAATTGGAAGTTCATTCAGTCAACTGTCAGTTCAGACATGACATAAGTGTATCCATACACTATGTATTGGAATTGTTGAAGCTTGCTTTAGGTACAGTTCCTGTCTTTGAACCCATGTTATTACATTTTTCTGAGTTTAGTACCAGATGCAAAATTTAAAATGTTACAGTGATTACCAAGATGAAGAAACAAAAATTGAGTTACTCAATTTTGTTATTACAATGGCCATTTGGAGTTTGTTTTTAAAACATAAAATACTAAAACATTGCAGAGTGAGATGTGCAATGCGTTTGTTTACTGAGTGCAAACTAGTTCATACAGGAAAGATTTTTCCAAATTTTTATAAGATCTAACTAAAATTTCTTCTTTTTATTTTTTTTTTTGAGCAAAAGAGTAATTTATTAGGGCAACAATATTCTTAGGCCGTGGGAATAGAATTGGAATGGCAACACATCAAAGAATCCATTAAGTTTCTCTCTTGGTGTCTCTTATGTCTACTTCTCTCTATATGTCATGCTTTATTTTTCTCCTTCATTACAGAATGTTTTTTCTTTTTCTCAGTCTCATAGGTAGAAAATTACCAACACTTGCTCTGGTTTTGATGTAAAGTTACCAGGTAATTGAGAAATACTAAATGGACTCTCTAGGTCTCAGTTCTCAATATTTTTTTTATAATCAAAAAGTTTTAATATCTTTAAATCATACAAATATAACAAAGATTTGCGCTCATATTGCTTAATTCTAAGACATAAGTAGCTGGAAAGATGTATTTAATTTTACAGATGAAGAAACTATAAATATTAGCAATTATTGGCCAAAGTCATGTGACTAACAAATGGTGACTCAGGTTCCAAAATATAGGCTGTCTAGACCCAAATCTATTCTACTTTTTCCCATACCAGGCCATCTCCCAAATATTTACAAAAAGCAGACACACACAAAAAAAGCAAAAACATAATCAAAATTATTAGTGCTCTTTAAATGAGATATGAAAGAAGGAGCTTGATGACAAGCTTCAGAGCCTGACCACTCCGAAAGGACACCTAGAGTTTGCTAGATGACTTGAATTACAGTTGGTGCAACCAATGAGCTCCATATACAGTTTCATTTAGAGCACATGTAAAGGCACCTTGGAAACAGTGAGTAGAAGGAAACTTTGCAGTTCAAATCTCACCTCCTATATGAAGCTTTTCCTAAAATCCTCACATAGGCCTGTATAGGCTTTTTCTGAGCCCATAGAAACCTCTCTCTTTATTTTGATAGCTGTGCAGAGGCCATTACATTGCTTTTGTCTGTGTCTGTGTGTGTGTATTTCCATATAAAATATAAACTTCTTCCTTAGAGACTGGACCATTTCTAATTTTTTTTATTTTTTTTATTTTTGAGCAACCTTACAAGATTTTAACAAAATAATATAAAATGTGTATAAAATGTGTATATATTCTGGATATTGCAGTTATCCCCAGGAGTGCCCCCCCAATTACCCTCCCTTATCCCTCCCTTCCCCTTCCCATTATAACTCTAAAAAAAGTATTAGATTGTAAAGCATTACATCTTATCTGGATTT
>PVKS010034495.1:0-20843 GCA_004027875.1 Aplodontia rufa
CTCCAGGACCACAGAAACCTAAGCCACAAGCACTATCCATGCAAGAGCCATGGAGTCTAAGAAAGGTCACCTCCATGTCCTACATCTCTAGGAGCATTGATACAAGTGTCACAAGCCCAAATGTTAATTTCATGTGCCCTGGGATATCTATGAAAATTGTCTTGGGCAGACCATGGACTTGGGACTAAAGACGCTGCACCAAAAGCCCTAGCATCACTTGTACTTGTCCCTTGAGACCTGGAGAAGGTTCCATCTGGGTCCTATAGCTCCAGAAAAACAGAAGCAATACTACATGGCCTTGCATATGTCCCATGAGATCTAGAGAAGACCCTTTTGTCTCATTACTTGGAGTCCAGTATTCATGGTGCCATAAAACCCAGTATTAACTGAACTCATCCTATTGGACAAGGGAAAGGTCCCATCACATGCTGTGGCTCCAGGACCATGGCCTACTTTTCCCCACAGACTCAGGCATCTCCCACATTTATCCTGAGAGGCCTGAGGAAGATCACCTTCATATTTTGCATCTCAGAGACCATTAGTATTCATGCCACAAGCTTTGGTGTCATATGTGCTTTCTGAGGGATCTGGGGACAGTGCACTACACATTCTGCATCACTAATACCATAGCAGCATCCACTATACATCTCACTTTGATCAGTGATCAAGACTATGCATCCTGAGACAGTCACCTGTGGAAACCTATGTCCTTCACAAAGCTATAAATTACCATTATGATTTACTGTAGCACAGAAACCAAGCTACACATACAAACTGCTGATATAAATCAAAGAAATCACAGAGACTACATTTGACTTTACCCGTAACCAAAGTCAAAGAATCTACACAAATGATACCTGGATCCCATCTCAACAATAACCAAAAAATAATTTTCCTATGAAAACTTCTCCATAAAATTGGATAAAACAACTATTACACCAGATGTGCAGACACTAACACAGGGGCACAGAGACATGAAAGGAAACAGAACACATCCAAAAGAAAACAATAAATTCATAGAATGAGATCTCAATTTTTAAAAGAAATATATAAAATTCCTGAGCAAAAAATTTAAGATATAAGATAATGATATAATATTCAGTGAAATGTAAGATAATATAGACAAAGAAATGAGAAAAAATAAAATGTGAATTCTGAAAAGTACGATAGAAAAGCATCTTGTCACCTAAAATGGAATTTCATGATACTGACAGCAGATTTCTTAGCAGAAACCTCACAGGCCAGAAGAGAATAAGACTATGTATTCAAAGTACTGAAAGAAAACTCAGTGCCAAGCAAGAATACTATACCCAGCAAAACTGTTCTTAAGAAATGTTCTCTAGTAGCTAGAGCGATAGCTGGGCAGTTACCACACCTGCCTGTCATGTGTGAGGATGCAGGTTTGAACCCCAGCACCATGTACGCAATGAAGTGTCAGAGCAATGAAAGCCACGTGAAAAACTCCTTCTTTCTCCCTGTTCCTCTTTCTTAAAAAAGAAGCAGCAGCAGCAGCAGCTAATAAATTGAATCTTTCATTAGACTCTGAAAAGTCTGTACTGCCTATGGGTTTTTAAATTAAGGCCAATTAACTGGGGCATGATATTGATCAAATTATATTTTGTTTTGTGTGCATTTATGAATGTGTAACAACAAATTCCACCATTATATATAATTATAATGCACCAATGAAAAATATTAAAAAATTAAAAATAAAGCAGAAATATAAATAAAAATATGTCCAATAAAAAAAAGAAATGTTTTCTGACAAGCACAAACAAAGGGACTTCATCAACACCAAACCAGTCCTATAAGAAATACTTAAGACAATCCTATGCTGGAAACAAGAATAACAAACATCATGGAAACACATCAATGTGCAAAGTTCGATAGAAGAACAGAAAAACAAAAGATAAAATAATCAAACTTTAGCATTTCAGAAAATTTTCAAATCTCTCCCTCTGTCTCACTGTTATACATAGACACAAAAAAACAATGCAAAACAAAACAAAACACTATAGAGTTAAAAATGACAAAAAAATGTAGAGAACAGGGACTGCAGTGGCGGCTCAGTGGTTGCAGCATTTGACTAGCATATGCAATGACCTGGATTCAAAATGTAGCACCAAGTACAGAGATAATTAAAGGAGAAACAAGGATCACATTGAAGAATAAATAAAAACTGATCCTCTCTTTCTTAAAAAAATATAAATAACAAATAGCAAAATTACAGGAGGAAGCTCATGCCTATCAATAACAAATTTAAATGCAAATGGCTTAAATGCACCAGTCAAAAGACATAGACTGTCTAGTTTAAAAAATCAGACCCAGTGATATATTGCTTGTAACAAGCTCACTTCACTAGTAAAATATAAGCAGGCTGAAAATGAATTGTTAGTAAAGGATACGTCACACAAATGGAAATAAAATAGTGAGCAAAAGTGGCTATACTCATCAGATAAAAGAGAGCTTAAGTCAACAACTGTAAAATGAGGCAAAGAAAATCATTACATATTGAAAAAAAGGATCATCTTGACATGAAAATATAACAATTTTCGATACAGATGCATTCATCATGGGGCCACCCAAATACATAGAGCAAACATGATTAAATATAAAGGAAGAGATAAACTCCAAAACAACTACAATTAAGGACTTCAAGACCCCACTGTCCTCAATGAATAGATCATCCAGAAAGAAAATAAGAAACATGAATTGAATCACACGAAATTAAAGAACGGACCTAACAGATACATCACTTACTTATTTACAGAACATATCATCAAACAGCAACAGAATGCACACTCTTATCAGGAGATACAACATTTTTCGAAGTTAAATTATGTTAGGTTAAAAATCTAGTTTCAATAAATATTTAAAAAATTGAAACTTTATCATGTATCTTCTGAGATAAAAATGGGATAAAACTATACAGCAACAACATGATGATGAATGGAAGCATGCAAATACATAGAAGATAAAGAAATATTCTGAAATGATCAAAGCACCATTTAAGACACTAATGGAGTAAAAGCAGGACTGAAATGAAAATTCATAGCAATAAATGTGCACATCAAAAAATAGATCTTCATTTAAAAATGCATCTCAAGGACTTACAAAAGCAAAACCCGTTACAAGCCCCAAATTAGTAGAAGAAAATAATTAAAACTGGAGCGTAAGTAAGTAAACTCAGAACAAAATAAATATAAAAACATTGAAATAAAGGAATGGTATTTTCAAAGTGTAAATAATACAGACATTTCTTTAGCTAGACTAATAAAATAAAAAAGAGAAGATCCAAGTACATAAAATCAGAGATGAAAAAGGAAACATTAAATCTCATAGTAAATAAATATGAGGATCATAAGAATTATTATGAACAAATATAAGTTAATAACTGGAAAACCAAGAAGAAATGAAAAATTTCTGGATACATATAACCTATCAAAATTGAATCAAGAAGGAACTGAAAATTTAAGCAAGCCAATAATGAGTAATGAGGCTAAAGGCAGTAAATAAAAATCTCCCATCTAAAATCATCAATAACATGTTTGTTGTAATGCTGTAAAGATTTAATGAAAAAAAATCCAATTATTCTTAAACTAGTCCAAAATAGTTGAAATGGATAACTTCTGTGAAGCTCTTTTTACAAGGCTAATGATTATTCTGATATTAAAACCAGACAAAGATATAACAAAAAGAAAAGAAAATTATAGACCCATATCTTTGATAAACATATATGTAAAACCTCTAAATAGCATACCAACAGACCAAAACCAATAGCACATCACAGAGATTAAACAATCTGATCAAATGAGATTCACCCACGAATGCAACTATAGTTATACATATGCAAATCAATAAATGTGATACATTTCATCAACAGAATAAAGGACAAAAAACATGCAGTCACCTTCATATATGCAGAAGAACATTTGAGAATATTCAACCTCTCTTCATGATAAAAACTATCAACACAGGAAACATACATGAAAATACAAAAGGTATATATTTAAAACCCCACAATCAATATCACTCTGAATGGGGAGAATTTCAAATAGTTTCCTTTAAGGTTAGTAATGAAGTAGGGATATCCATTTCAACCATTCTTATTTAATAAGGTACTATCAGCCTTAGCAAGAGCAATTAGGCAAAAGAAAGAAAGAAATTTTATCCAAATTTGAAAGTATTTAAATTGTTCATTTTCCAGATTTTTTATGTAGAAAAACCTCAGTGCTGTATGATAATGCTCTTAGAAATAATAAACAAATTCAGTAAATTTGTAGGAGACAAATCAACAAAGAAGTACCATTTTTGTACACTAATAATGAAGTTGCTGTGAATGAAATGAAGAAAGCAATCCATTCAGAATAAGTACAAAATTAATAACCAAATAAATAATCTAGTGATAAACTTATCCCAGGATCTCCATAGAGTGAAAATTATACCATGATGATGAAAGAAATTAGGGAACACATACACACAAAAGAAAGCCATCACATGTTCATGGATCAGAAAAAAATTAACATTAAAAGAACCATACTGTCCGAAGAGATCTATAGACTCAACACAATATCTTCAAGGTATCATTTATTTTGTTCACAAAACTAGAAAAAAAATCCAAAATTCATTTGGAACCACACACACACACACACACACAAAATATGCAAAGCAGTCCTTGGAGGTTGAGATGGGGAAAAACTAGAACCATTACAACACCTGATTTCAATATATAGCTACAGAGCTATAGCAAACAAAACAGCATAATGCTAGCCCCCCAAAAGTCACACAGACCAATGAAAAATAATACAGGTCCAGAATTCAATCCATGTTCACACAGCAAATTATTTTGACAATGGAGAAAAAAAACAGTCTCATTAATAAAAGGTGCGGAAATTGCATACACATCTGTGCAAAAATGAAGCTAGATCTGTGCCTCTCACTGGAGATCAACTCCAAATGGATGAAAGACTTAATACATTCCTGAAACTACAAGAAAACACAGGAAAAGTACTTCATGACATTGGAACTCCAAAGAACAAATAAAAAGCAGAAATAGACAAATGGGCTTATGCCAAACTAAGAAGCTTCTACATAGTAAAGGAAATAAATAACAATTAGAAGACAACCTTGAGAATGGGAAAAAATATTTGCAAGCTGCCCATCTGGCCAGGAATTAATATCCAAAAAGCTGAAAACCAAAAACCCAAATAATATGATGTAAGAATGAACTGAAGCCTTAAATATGCACTTTCCATAAGGAGATGCACTAATGGCCAACAAGGATATAAAATGCCTAATCTTCTTAATCACTGGGGAAATGCAAATCAATGTTATGAGATATCATCTCGCCTGTTAAGAATGGCTATCATCAAAAATATACAAAATATCACATGCCGATAAGGATACAGAGAAAGGGGAACTCTTATGCACTACTGCTGGAAATGTACATTTTTATTATTATGAAAAATACTAAGCAAATTTCCCAAAATCCTAAAAATAGAACTACTAAACATGATCTAGCAATTCCACATCTGGACATATAAACAGAGGTGAAACCATTTTACCAAAAATATACATACATGCCCATATTTAATACTGTTCACAAATGCTACAATATGAAATTAATCTCCAAACACATTTGTGGATACGTGCAGAAAGAATATGTGGCATATATATACAATAAAAGTAATTTGGCCATAAAATAGTGAAATCTTAGTTTTTGCAGCAACATAGATAGAACTGGGGGTTAAGTAAACTATTCAAAACATAGGACGGCAAATAGGATATGATCACAACTATTTGGAAAAACTGCAAAGCTGATCTTATAGAAGAAATAAATTTGCTATTTGTCACTAGAAACTAGGACCCCAGAGAAGAAGGGGTATGGAAAGAAGGAACAAAAGGAGCACCAAAATGCCATTTGAAAGGAGGAATTGGTTATGTTTTTTTTTATTTCTCTAGCATAACAGACAAATCGTGGTTAAAGATTCTATAAATTTTCAAAATGAGTAGAAGAGCATGAAATTCCCAGCAAAAATATTAATATCTGAAGAGATGGAAGGATTTATTACCTCATTTGAGTATTACATGTATATATATATTGAATTACCATAATGTTCCCTATAAAAATGTATAAATATTATTTCAATGAAGTACATTTTAAAGGAAAATCTCCATATAATTATTTCAATTGACTCAGAAAAGGCTGTCAATAAAATCCAGACCCCATTTATGATCAACACTTGGAGACGATAGGAATCAAAGGGATGTACCTTAACTGTGAAAGAGTCATGTATGATAAACCCACAGAAGATCTGAGAAGATGGAAAGTCATTCCATGTTCTTGGCTAGGCAGAATTAATATAATTAAAATGCCCATTCTGCCAAAAACTATATACAGATTCAATGCAATTTCCATTAAGATACCAATGTTATTCTTTACAGATATGGAAAAAGGAATCCTCAAATTTATTTGGAACCAGAAGAAACCCAGAATAGCCAAAACATTACTAAGCAAAAAGATGAAAGATGGCCAGTTTCACAAGACCAAACCAAACTTACATTATAGAGCTGTAGTCACAAAAACAGCATGGTACTGGTATCAAGATAGGAATGAAGACAAATTGAATACAAGATTCTGAGACAAACCCACAAATAATTAAATTTCTCATATTTGGCAAAAGGGATAAAAAATAAATGGAGGAGACACATCCTATTCAACAAATCATGCTGGGTAAACTGGACAGCCACTTGCAGACAGTTGAAATTAGATCCTTATATCTCACCTTGAACAAAATCATATCTCAAGGGATCAAAGATCTAGGAACTAAACCAGCTACCTACCATACAACTGCTAGAAGAAAACTCAGGACCAATGCTTCAGCACATAGGACTAGGCGAAGACTTTCTCAACAAGATTCCTAAAGTTAAAGAATTAAAGTCAAGAATCAATAAATGGATGCCCTTAAACTAAGTCGCTTTTGCTCAGCCAAGGAATTGGTCAAAATTATCAAGAGACAACCTTCAGAATGGAAGATAATCTTGGCCTGTCATTCCTTCAAAGGGGACTAATATTCAAAATTTACAAAGAACTCTAACAAAACTTGACATCAAAAACACAAACAATCCAATCAATAAATGGGCCAGAGTGCTAAACAGAAACTTCTCAACAGAGGAAATCAAGCCAGCTAATGAATATGTAAGAAAGTGTTCAAAATCACTAGTAATCAGAGAAATACAAATCAAAACTACATCAAGAGTTCGCCTCACTCCAATCAAATTAGCAAAGATGAAGAATATAAAAAATAACAGATGCTGGAGAGGTTGTGGAAGACAGGAGCACTAACACACTGTTGATAAAACTGCAGACTGGTACAGCCACTCTGGAAAGCAGTGTGGAGAGTCCACAAAGAATTAGGGATTGATCCACTTTACAAACCAGCTATCCCTCTTGTGAGCATTTTCCCAGAAGAGCTAGAATCAGCATATTACAGTGACACAGCAAAATCAATGTTCATAATAGCTCAATTTACAATAGCTATATCATAGAACCAACCCAGGTTCCCTTCACTGGATAAATGGATCCAAAAATTGTGATATATATTTATTGCGGAGTTCTAGTCAGCAATGAGAAATGACATTACAGCCTTTGAAGATAAAGATTGGGGCGGGAGTGGTTGCTCTGAGGTTGCAGCACTTGCCTCGCTTGCACAAGGATGCGGGTTTGAACTGCAGCGGCATGTTCACAAGGAAGTGTCAGACCAACGCAAGCCACATGAAGAACAAGATAAATTTGATTCTCTCTCTCTTTCTGTTTCACACACCCTCTCTCTTTAGAAAAAATAAAAAAGGTAAATGGATGGCAAATGGAAGAAATCATTCTAAGTTAGCCAAACCCGGAGACTCAAGGGTCGAATATTTTCCCTCAATTGTGAAGGCTGGAGCAAAACCCAGACTTGGAAAAAAGATTGTCAAACTCATGTATTAAACCCAGCAAAGGTGTACCAACACATAATTTTGGGAACTATAGATATATAGCGGGTAGAGGTGGTCAGAGAGGAGGGAAAGTAGGGAGTGGGAGGGAAATAGGGAAGGATCTAGGGAAACAATCAACAATGTACCACACTCTTCACACCTCCCCCATGAGAATCCAGACACTACTTATCCAATCATTTAATTCTGGAAAATTCACAATCTGAACATTTATATTGGTTATAGGGGTGAAATATAGAAGAATCAAGAGACTGATATATGGACAATAACTGATTTAGGAACAAATGCATATCATACTGTTAATTCACATACATTTATGATTATACAATAATTCAGCTCTTTAATAATTCTTTTTTTTAAAAAGAGACTTGGGTGTGGGTGATGTGGGGGTTATTCTGGATTAGGATCAAGGGTATATCATATTGTTACTAGATATGCATTTATGTTTGTACAATAGCACAACTCTTCAATAAAAACAAATAAAATTAAAAGCAAATTCTCTAAAGAAGAACTTTATTTCCTTTTTTTAATAGGGAAAAAGCCTTTCCAAACAATTTCTCTTAGAAATTACAATTAAAATCAAAGTTTAGTTCAGGGTAAGGAAACCTTAGTTAGTTCTTATTATATCCTTGTGGATGGGGGTGGCATTGGCATTTATAGTTCACAAGAGAAAGTTCCAGACAAACAGGAAATAGATGGACTTATAAATTGCTAACCATGTTTTCATAGCTAAAACGGCAAGTTTTGTCACTGAAATATGTTGTGTGGCCCTCTGACCTTCCCATAAAACACTGTTAAGGAATTATGTAACTTGTAAATTATTAGGGAACAGTACTATAGCAAGAACAATTTAAGTATCTTTTCTAAAAAGCTAATAGTTCAAATTTCAATGAAAACAGGTTAATACCAAGAATGTTGCAAAGAAAAAAAGAAATGCATTTTTTTCAATTACTTTCAAAGAAGGAAGGAGGTACAGAAAATGTTAGCATTGAGGATTTTAGAGTGAAGATATGTGAAAATTTAACCTTCTTTGGTGCTTGCTTAGTACCTCCACTCTGTGCTGAATCGTCTTCACTGGCTGTATTAGACTTTCTTGGTTTCTGTTATGAGTTTGTTTTGCTGATTTCAGCTTCCAAATAAAGTTCCTCCTACTTTCATCTTACTTTTTTGTAATTTACAGACTTTTATCTCCTCCTTTACTAACTTCTCTTATCAATTTAATTTTTTTTTCATTTTTCTTTTTTCCCTTACACTTCATTAGTTTAAAAAGAGAAAGATTAAAAAATACTTATAATTTTGGTTTCAAGGAACAAAGACTTGCTCACAGAACCTAAGGAAAAAATTAGAGGTTTTAAATGTCTCTCCATATTTCAAACACTAAATAAGATATACAGAACAGGTTGCTACCTATTTTAAAGGCTATGGATAGACATGGACAAGAGTGTAATATTTCGTATGTGGGCATGATGGTACACACCTACATTCTCAGCACCTCAGGAGGCTGAGGTAGGAGGATTAGAAGTTCAAAGCCAGTTTCAGGAAGTTAGTGAAGCCCTAAGCAACTTACAGAGATCCTGTCTCAAAAATTAGTAAATAAGAAGGGCTGGGGATATGACTCAGTGTTCATATGCCTCTAGGTTCAATCCCTGGTACCACAAAAAGAAAGAAAAAGAAAAAAAAAACACAAATTACATTACCTAATACTTAGGCGATTTTCGAAATCTCTCCTATTCTCTTTAGAACTCCCTCATTATACAAGAGGTACAATTTCTTCTTTCATTTCATGTCCTCTCACTTTCTGTTAAAGACATTTAGTTTTCATTCACATGGAATGAGCAATCAAGAAGTTTTCTACAAGATTCATGTCATATTCGATAGGTTACAAGAAAGTACGAGAGCTATGTTCCCTTCTACTATAGAGGCAAAAAGAAATGAATATGTTTGGTTTTAAATAAAACTCAATTTTACTAGGAAGGAAGGAAGGAAGAAAAGAAGATGGGAGGATAAGGAAGATGGTAAGATTGGGAGGGAGAATCTACACTTTAGGGAAGAGAATAGTTTCATTTATGCACATGTAAGTGGGGAGAGCCACCACGGTGTGTGACACTGTCTCCAACCAGAACAGAGTGCTGGTGCCCCTCTTCCTCTCCTTCTGTGGGGCAGAAGGCGGAGACAGCTATTAAGAATAGAATATGCATTTGAAGAAGATGGAAGAAATCTCAAACACCATCAAGCTCCCTCTCTCACACATTTTACCACTGCAAACTGGAGTCCAGGAAATGGGATGTGGCTGGTCCTAACCCTATAGGTGCCGAGAAAGCAAGGGATTGAGCCACCATTATGAAATGTGTGCAACTCAGCTTCAAATTTAAGATAAATAACTCAAAAGGAGGAAAGGTTTGTTTGGGCTCCTAGTTTCATGGTCTCAGTCCTGAGTTATGTGGGTCCATTATTTTTGGACTCACGGTGAAGTAAAATCATCCTGCTGGGGAATATAAGATGGAGGAAGTGCTGCCTTCATGGGGACTGAAAGCAAAGAGGGAATGAGTAAGGCGTGTCCCCATGACCTGACCTCCTTCCACTAAGCCTCCTCTTCAAGGTTCTAACACCTCCCAATAATCTACAAGCCTGGGACAAAGTCTGCATCACATGTGCCATGGGGAGACCCTCTCAATTCACAGGAAGCTGGTTCTCCCAACGTGACACCTTCTCCAGTAGTGGGAATTCTGTCCCTTGGTAGGAAATGAGGTGAACCTGCCACAACCCCACAGTCACATGGACTATGGAGATTCAGAAATCTTTAGGTTCACTACACATTTCTCAGCCCACGCATCTTGTACATCAGAAGATGCCTGGTCAGAGAGGCACCTGGGTAGAGTTGCTGCCTATCATAAAGGATATTTGCCATTTATTATATAAGAAAGAAAACTAATTTTTCAAAAACAAAAAACAAAAACCCTGATATCAAACTCTATTCTAATACAGGAGAGAGACTGAAGATGCAATGAATGACCTAAGTGGAAGCATTCATGTGGACAACTGGAAAACCACACAAACATTGACTGATGTCTTCTGGAAGACACCCAGTCCTGGGAAAGATCCCTGATTCCAATGTGACAATGCAAAAGAGGTTAGAAAGCCCTACTTAAACGTTTTAAAATAGCATGAGAGTCCCAACAATTTTATTCACTCAGCATACAGTTTTGAGCATTGATCTAAGGGTTAATATGAAGAGACTGTATTTAAGGCTTCTTGAGGACAGATGAGTTCATTGTTTTCAGAGCTTGCATTAAACCTCACCTCTTGGTTGAAATTTTATTAGAGTCGTCCTTATTGTTTCAATGGAAATATAGATCCAGCATAGACTTTACCAGTTGGATTGTGTAGCAATGACTAATGGGAGAAGTATCTGACAATAGGAAAAACTTATTGAAAGAGGAAACACCTTTTTAAAATAGATATCAATAATTGTAAATTACCAATATTGACAAATATCAAACTTGGAGTTTCCAATACTTGATTATATGTTATCAGGATTACATTATTACTTTATTTACATATGAGAACCTTGGTGTGCAAATCAGATTTGAATGAATAAATTAAAAGATAAGTTTTAGCAAAGGGTTCTCTGGTAATAAACAGACATTGGACACAGAAGTGGACATAAATATCTTGGGCTGCATGTGTTGCTCATACAATGATTAATTCAGAAAAGCACCATGAAAAAGGTGAATGATCTAGATATCTATTGCTGCACACATAGCAGCCCCAGAACTTAGTGACTGTCATTTGTTAACTCACGTGTCCACAAGTTGAGCCTCACTTGCTGGGGATGGATTACCTCTGCTCCAGAGAAAAGTCAATTTGGGTGATTCATGCAGGTATGTTTACCTGGCCAAAGAAAGTCCCAAAGACAGCATGGAATTAAGGGAAGGGAAAACAGACCTTATCACTGGATGGAAGGAGGATCTGGACTTGCAAGATGGGAAGCTATCTTTGCAAACAATCTGTCATATTACATGGAGTTGTGTGTCTAAAAATGCATAGCATAAAATAAAAAATAAATGATAATAAAATAAAAAGTAGCTAGTGTTCAGTGAGCATCTATTTTGTTCCAGATAAGAGGTCTATGTATATCAATAAAAGTCTTAGCAAATTCTAGGAAACTTTTAAAGAAAGTCCACAGATACAATACAGGCTTTGAAGATGAAATAACATTTATCATGGAGATAGAAAGATAAGAGTTGTAAGTAGGAAGGATAGAAAGAAAATAGCAAATTACAGGGACTAAGGGAAAAGGTTGAATGAGAATAGGGTGTGTGTTTTTAAGGGGTGAGATATCAAACATGTCATGGAGTTAGTCCTGGAAGATGTGCTGGTAAAGCAATTTGGATGCAGGCGGTACAATCTATCAACTGCTCAGGACATTACAGCCATTAGGTCCAATGTGCTCTGTGATTCATGGCAGAAAGAGATATGCTCAGATTTTGCTCATTTTCTGGAGGGTTAATATCATTCTAGGATTTTAATCATGGAATCATCCACATCTCTGCTTAATGTAATTTACTAAGAAAAGCAGGGGTATTCAGTGGCATTGTGGATTCCATTAGGTGTGCAGAAGAGATGCCCCTATCTGTACTCATCAAAGCCTGTGCCCACTTGGCAGAGACAATGAAGATTCAGATCCTGCCTTGCTGGCACAGTGTGAGCACCAAATGATTCCCTGACGAATGCATACCCTCTCTCCCTTCTCCATGAGCATCTTCTCCCACTGAGTCCATCTCCTCTTCCAAAGGAGATGACCTGAGAAGTTCACGGTTGATCTAATCATTCCCAAAGAGGAAGCCGCAGGAGCTCTATATACCCGAGCCCATGTGTAACAGAGCACAGACTCTACCAACATTGCTTTCAGAAGGTCACCCTTCAAGTCCACAACATAGGAACAGCCCTGAGTCTCTCTGGGGGTCTGGGCGGATGGACGGGTGCCATGTTAAAAATCATCTATCCCTGTGAGGTTGTGAATCACTGGCAAGCCTCCACAGGGCTCTTCCCACAGGAGAATGTAGCCAGTTGCTTTCCAACATCATTCTTTCTTTTCTCAAAGCAAGACACTTTCCAGGTTACAGTGAAATAAAGCAGTGGCAATGTGCATGCTTGCTTGGACAGAGTGCGATGAGGCGTCCTGGTTTGGCAGGGACAATTTATGGTCACACTCAGACACAGGGATTTTATTGGAGATGTTAGGCAATACTGCATCCCAGTGGATAGAGCTTTGCTCTGTAGAGATTGAACACACACACACACACACACACACACACACACACACACAAATTGCCTACCTAGATGGTTAACCCCTCAAAATAGTGCTTCAGTCCATGTTTTTCTAGTGTTCTCAAATCCTCTTCCCAAAGATCAAACATATTAAGTGAGGTCGTCTCATAGTAATTTGATTTTGTGGCACATAAGCCTCCAGAGCATAAATGAATTCATTTCTAAAGCAATCAGCTGTATTTTAAAAATGGAAATATATGACAATACTTAGGGAAATCGGAGAACATTATCTTAGTGTGAAACCAAGTGCTACTTTTTAGCTCAGTGATTTTTATAAATCACTGTGTAAGAGAAGAGAAGGGAAGAGAAGATTTGAAAGGTGAAGTTTATTAATGGTTAGACTGCATCTCGTAATATGAATATTCATGTATTCATTTCAAAAGTTTGTATTGAATTTCTAAGAAGCTTAAATTTAACCACTATATAAAGAATGATGTTGTTAGCTGCAGATAAAGAAAAATCTAAACTCATACATCTCATGTAGTCAGAAGTTCATTATCTCACATAACAGAAAGTCTTAGGCAGAGGATTTATTTGTGAATTCCGTGACTTAACAACATCAGCTATACTCGTCAATTATGTGATTCACTCACCTGTCTTTTCATGACCTCAATACAGCTACCAAAGCACCAAGTATCACATTATCTCACAACTATATCAAAATGCAAGATATGTCATGTGACCCCTTTTTTATGAATGAGGACCACGTTCTCAAAAGTCCCTCCAGGAAGAATTTCCAAGTAACTCATTTGTCAGCATTGAATCTGCTGCCCAATCATTAGCAAAAAAGAAAAAAAAATGACATTACAATGATTGGCTTACACTAATTGGCAACTACCTATCTTGCATGAGGGAGTATAACACAAAGCTATCATATCCTGAAGACAATTACTATAACAAGAAAAAGGAATGGAGAACCATTAAGAATATTAGTGAGTAATTAATATAAATATTTTTCTTTTCTTAAAGTAGGTTCAGATAGTTTAATTTTTCTATATTAAAAAATTCACTTAGTAACTTAAAAATAACACCATTCATTTAGCTCCTAATTCCAGCCATTTGGCCTGGGCTCAGGTGGGTCATTGCTTCGCTGGTCTTTACTCTTTTCTCAGCTGTATCTGCAGCATGTTGGGAGCTCCTGTTCTCCAGTTCCTTGACATTTACAGCTTTATTCTGTCCTCATGCTCTTTCCCCTCCAGCAGGTTACACTGAACCAGTTCACAGCATGGTGGATGATTTCCAGTGCCACAAAATGGCCACCTTCAGGTTTCAGTGCTCTCTGTGACTACTTGTGCCATGTTTATTAATTTCTAATTGACCAAAGAAAATCACACACAGAACCCTGATTCAAAGGTTAAAAAATGAACCTTACTTCTGAGGAGAAGACCCACAATGCCAAGGGCACTGACCAAGGATAGGAAGAGCGTGCACCATGTTTACAATCTTCCACCCAAGTGTTTTCCATTTTTTAATGCTGAGGTGCTTTCTAAATTTCTTGCAATACATGAGAAATGGCAAACTATACTGTTGTACCCAAACTGAGACCATGACACTCCAGCCACTCACGTATAAGCCCAAGCAGCCTTTATTGAGCTGGCCAGTGGCAACCACTCTGGATCTCCAAACATCAGGTCTCAGAATGATGCACCTTCTAGCCATGTAGCAGAGCTTATAAAGGGTAAAGAACTTCCCGTTACTAGTCCTGTTGCCAAGGAAGCAAGCTGGGAAATTTCCTGTTGCTAGTCCTGATGTCAAGCAAGCAAGCTGAATAAAAAATCAGAAAATATCAGTTAAGGCAAAACGTCCTATTACCTCATTGGTCAACCTGGATTAGGGAGGGGAGTAACCTCTTTAAGTACATTAAAAAGCTGCTTCCTTGTGAGGGAGGGGAGAACACAAAATGGAGTCTCTTTAGTTCTAACAATACAATACTTTCATCCCAACTGCTAGAACTATAAATAGCTTCAACACTGAGCCTACCCACCCAAAGATCAAGATCAGAGCTGAATGCAAAATTAGATGTTTAATAAAAGCCAGTATCTTTCAGCTCTAGTAAACAGCTATCATTGATTATCAAGTCCAACTTGTGCCTGTGAACAGTTTACACTCTCATCTGTGGCCTTTCCTCTTCATGCTGTTAGTACATCTGAAGTAGCCATGCACTATAACATACCAAATATAGTACATCGATGTGGAGTGGGTGGACAGCCAAAAATGAGCTCATGACATCTCCATTCTGGGAACTGAATGATGAACAGAGCCAACAGAATTTGTCTCCAGGGGAGTGGACCAGTAACATGAACATTCAGGATGCTCTAGAACTTACAATTCCAACATGTGTCCCAGCAAAGAGAGGTCAATGGGTCACAAGGAAGAAAACTAAGAGAGAGTAAAGTCACAGGCAGATATGAATAACAAAATGATGTATATGATTTATTCCCGTACATTTCCAAATTTCTGATGAGTTCTTATCTTTATGTAGCACACTAAACTATATTCCTCCCTATTTTCTTAAATTGGTTCAGGTGGGCTTTGTTATAAAAGTACTCCAACTGATATGCCAACAGTAAGTGAGGGGATTGGATGCAATTAAACATCAAACTGTTTTCCTTCTTTAATATGTCATTTGAAAGTTACAAAAGAAAACAACTAAGCTATAATAAAAACGGAAAGAGGTCATATGTGTAACAGCATGAAATTTGAACAAATAGACACTTCCTAAACATGAGTCCTTGGTGGCCTCAAATTTAAAATAGGGATATTAAACATACAAACTGAAAGCACATGGAAAAAATATATTTCAACTGTAAGAAGAAAACAAATACTTTGAAAAAGCTTACCAGCATGTAATTATGAGCATGAATATAGGGGTTTTAAACATTGGGGATTACTAAATAGAAACAGTTTACAGGGTTATGTGTGAAAGCTTAGAATTCTTCAATATTAAAAGACATTCACAGAGTGCTAGTAAAAATTATTTAATTGAAAGTATTTAAATAGGTGTTGTCGATGGTTCTCCTGTGGTTAGGCTAAATGGATTCCATTCAGTATAAGAGACTGAACCAGATTACAATTAATAAATTGTAATTTTGGAACCATAAATTCTGGTTCAAAAAATAACTTCACAGAGTACATGGGTTATTATAGGAACTAAAAAGATTTCAATAAACACATGAAAAGTTATTCCATCTCATTGGAATAAGAAAAATAAATACTAAAGTACTGAATGATAACATGAAAAAATTAAACAATTTCACAATATTAAGTGTTGGCAAGAATCTGCAAAGAGGGGCCGTCAAACACCATGGGTGAAAATGCATGTTAGTCCTGGCCAGTTTTCTGATGTTATGAATTATGGTTGTGAATAAGAAAATTGACAGTGTATGAGCACTCCAATTTGAGGATTCTAATTAAAGATTTATAATCTAGACTTACTCCTGTAGTTGTGTGCACTCTGAGAAGTACAATTGTGTTCACTGTGGTATGCTTTCTAATAATTGAAAAAATATAAATGCTCATCAATAAGAGAATAGACACATAAGATATGATATGGTCATAAAGCTGAATTCTATAGATCAGTTACAAATAATATACTAGATCTCCATAAAAATAGCTGGACAGCAAAAACATAGTGCTAAATTATGAGTGTTCTAGGATTCATATAGCATGAGACTCTCTGGTCATGGTCCTGCAAAAAGCAATCATAGAGAGAGGAGAAAACACTCAGGATTTTATTACAGGAAATGTCCACTTGACAGGGAACAGAAAGGGATCTGGAAAAAGCTGGGACAATTAAGAAACTTTACAGGGGTTTGGCAGAGAGGGGAGAAGTAAGAATGTAAGTGACCTTGCTCTATAAGGAAGAGTCAGAACAGCCAAGTGGAAGACCATGACCAAGGTTGGCAGATGCCTCTCAGGAATGGTCTGCTTTATTAACCTCTTAGCACTCCGTCACCTGCAGGAAGCTCCCGTGGAAAATGAGACCTCAGCACCAACGTCACAGTGCAGTTTGAAGAGAGCAGGTGGGACCCCAGCTCATCTGTGGTCACCCCAGAAGGAAGTCTGGGAAACACATTCCCCTGGCTGCAGCATGATTATTACAGTAACCACAGACTTGGAGAAATTCATCGATGCATAAGATTTTTAGTAATAAATTATTTACTTAGTTAAATTATTTAGTAATAAATATTTTAATAGAAATACGTATAAATGACTAGAAGGATTCACAACAAAACCTTAAGAAAAAAATTTCTTCTAATAATGGAGGAAAACTTGATTGGTAATAAGACACAAAAGATAATCTAAATAAGGTTTTGTTACTTTCGCCTAAAAACAAAAAAAGGTCAGGTGACTCTGCAATTATCACCACAACTTATTTGGAGCTGGGTGTGGTGGTTCATGCCTGTAATCCCAGAAGCTTGGGAGGCTGCGGCAGGAGGATGGTAAGTTCAAAGCCAGCCTCAGCAACTTAGTGAGGTCCTATGAAACTTAGTGAGATCCTATGTCAAAAACAAAAAGGGCTGAGGATGAAGCTCGGAGACGAAGCATCCCTGGGTTCAATCCCTTGTACCAAAAAAAGTAAATTAATTAATTAAAAAAATAAAAATAGGGGATAAAGTAGTGGCTTGGCAATTACTGCGCTTGCTGGGCATGCACGAGTATGCGAGTTCAAACCCCAGCACCATATATAAAATAAAGTCTCGGAGCAAAGAAGGCCACATGAAAAACCAAATAAAAAATTGTTTCTCTCTTTCTCTCTCTCATTGTCCCTCTCTCTTTAAAAAATAAATAAAAATAAAAAACGTAAGTAAAATACAGTTTGTACAGCTTGCACCTGTACATACAGCGGTGTTTATTATTCTCTATTGACTGGCAATTGCTTTATTATCAATTATAAAAATTATAATATTATAACATTATATTATTATAAAAACGTTCCATATGTTTCAGTGAATATTTGCCAAATCAGAATGAATACCTATAATCAAACTGGGACAACTCCAAACATCCACCATTTTATGCTATTCCATTATGTGGTCTGGAGTCGTAGCATTAAATGAGAACATGGATAAAGAAGTTTTGGCCTTATGAATGCGTTATTACTTTCCTGACATAAATATAACCTAAAATAAAGATAGGAATCTGACAGGTTATGTATCCAGAGATTCAGTGCTGTGCCATTATATGCAGTATAATGTCAAAATACAAACACCCTTCCCAATCTTGTGGAACCTCCCCAGGCACCCTCCCCTCTCCGTTCTACTGAAAGTCCTATCACTAAAATCTGTATCTCTTTCTTTCTTAAAATCTATACATCTTCTTTATATTATCAGTTAAATTACTGAAGAGATACTTCAAAAGACTATTAATGAGAGGCTGGAGCAATGGCTCAGTGATCGGAGTGCTTGCCTGGCATGCGCAAGGACCCAAGTTCAAGCCCCAGCTCCACCTACCCAACTAAGCATTAGAGAAATAAAGGCCAGATAAAGGCTAAATAAAGTTGATTCTCTTTTTTCACTTTCTCCCACTCCCTCTTTCTTTCAAAAAAAGAAAGGAAAAAGAGTATCAATGATAATTTTTGAGAATAATTTGAAAGAAAGTTCACTCCACAGCCATTGACATAGGGCTTTTTGTTTTTGTTGTTTTGTGGTGCTGGAGACTGAACCCAGTACCTCATTCAGGTAAGGCAAGTGCCCTCCTGCTGAGCTGTTCCCCAGTCCTCCATATAGCTTTAAGAGGAAAGTTTAAAAAAAATCCTAAAGCCCATAAATAAGAGAAATAAGAGACTCAATTAGTTCAATCAGGTTCTCCCATTCTGCAATAATTTTATAAGTTTCTGTGTAATTCTAATAAATGTTTATGTGAATATAAACTGTGCCAAATATTGATGACTACAAGTTATTAAAATTGACCCATAAAAAGTGACTGAAATTATTTGTCATCTACAGGTACCAACAATACTCTTACTCAGACAAACATTTGTGAAAAAGCCCAAGAAAAGTAACTTTCAGATAATCTAATAATGCCTACCTCTGTGCTCTGAGGCAAATTTTAACTATGAAATATATTTTTCAACCTATGAAATGGGTACTTCAACAATGTCATTCAAGTTCAAAATAACTCTCTAACATTATTATTATAATTTATTGATAAAGACATCAAACTCCTTAACTATTCCATATTTAAAATTTGAAGCCAGTTACATAAACATTTTCTTAATTCCTCCTTGGCTGAGGAGCTAGTGATCATGGTAAAAGAAGCTTTCAGTTCACTTTGTATTGAAACAGTGGCATGAAGCAAAGGGCCACACCTGCCTGGCAATGGTAAAGTGTGGTCTGCTCCCACAAAGAGCTAGTTTGTGGTAGCAGCAGACTGTCAACACCAAATAATCCAGAAACCTGGTGGCATCTCTTGAGGAAAGTGGCTTTCCTACAAGCCATTCCCAGGAGCATGGCTTGTGCATAAATCCAGATCACAATTCCCACTTCAGTATATCCATCAATCTCAGAACACACTGTGCAGGGTCCCCCATGAAAACATTTTATTTCATTCCATCTTACTGCCTGGTACAGTTCTGCTTTCATGGAGAAATCACCATTGCTGGCTTTTTTGATGAAGAACATTTATTCTTTGAAGGTTCCATCAGAGCAAAGATACTGAATTTAAGTGGTTTATACTCCTGTGTGACATTAATTGGCTGAAGAATGTAACAGAATAAAATCCATCATATCATGCAGTGAGTCAACAGAGGGACAAGAAGATTTAAAAATAGTTTTCAATGTGTAATTGTCTGTTGAGAATTTTTTCCAGGGGCCTGGAGTGGTGGCTCAGCAGTTAGGGCACTTGCCTGGTATGCACAAGGATGTGAGTTCGAACCCCAGCACCAACGTACACAATGAGGTGTCAGAGCAACGAAAACCACATGAAAAACTAAATAAAATTGATTTTCACTTTCTCTCTCTCTCCCTCTCCCTGTCTTAAAAAAAAAAAAAGGTATCTTTTGCAGGATGCAAGCCTGAATGATAGAACAAAATATCCAATATACAAGAGCTTTAAGTGCTAATAGTTAATCTTGTATTCATTAGAATCATTCTCTCATACCTCTTGGCAGATGACTACTGTTACAGCACATACACGAATGCTGTGGTTGACAGAGACCAGGATTTTTCTAATTCCAATGTGCCACCTTACGCACACACCATCCACAACCCAAAAAAGAATCTGATTAAGACACAAAAGCTAATAGACATTTTAATTGGTGGAAAATATACTCAATTTGTGTTATGAAATATAAACCACAGCTACTGTACATTTGAAATACAGTTTATAAAAACAGGCTTTTAAAATGTCCTCCCAAACACTAAAATATCAAATAGAAATAAAATTATTCAAATAAATGTTTTTATTATATTCTGATTGATATTCTATTTTTGCAGCATCACAAATATCAACATGTTATCTCTACCTAAGAACTTTCAATCCATTACCCTTGTGTGGATTAGGAGATCCTGAGATAAAGT
>PVKS010034496.1:0-20838 GCA_004027875.1 Aplodontia rufa
TCTGAGCAGCAAATGCCAAATTTTAAACTAAATAAAACTGATTCTTTCTCTCTCCCTCTCAATGTCTCTTAAAAAAAAAAAAAAAAAAAGGGCTTGGGGCTGGAGCAATGGCTCCATGGTTACAGCACTTGCCTGGCATGCTCAAGGGCCAGGGTTCAAACCCCAGCACCACATACACAATGAAGTGTCAGAGCAATGAAAGCCACATGAAACACTAATAAAATTGATTCTCTCTCTCACTGTCCCTCTTTCTTTCTTTTTTTAAAGGCTGGGTGGGGATGTGGCTCAGTGGTTAAACATCCCTGGGCTCAATCCCTGCTATGAAAAAATAACAAAAAAAAAAATACACACATATACGTGTGTGTGTGTGTGTGTGTGTGTACACATACATGGAACATCTCTAGAACATCATTCCAGAAATTGGTTATGATGGTTGCCTCCTAAAAAAAGGAATTCAGTGTCTACGGGACAGGAAATGAAAGATGACTTACTTTTCTTTTTTCTTTTTGAGAGAGAGGGAGGGAGGGAGAATGTGAGGGGGAAAGAAAATCAATTTTATTTACTTTTTCATCTGATTTTTTCTATACTTAGTTGTATATGTGGTGCTGGGGTTCAAATCCGGGTCCTCATACAGGCCAGGCAAGCTCTCTAACCACTAAGGCAATGCTCCAGCCCAAAGACTTACATTTCGATGAATTATAAATCTTGTGTTTTGAATTTAAATTCTGTATAAACATTTCTTAGTTAAAAAAAAAGATTAACAAACCAAAACAGACTAGAAATCATTTCTTTCTTTTTAAGAACTGGTATAGTACCAGGCATGGTGGCACACACCTATAATCCCAACAACTTGGGAGGCTGAGCCAGGAGGATCACAAGTTTAAGGCCAGCCTCAGCAACTTAGTGAGGCCCTAAGTAACTCAGGGAGACCCTGTCTCAAAACAAAAAATAAAAAAAGGCCAGGAATGTGACTCATTAATTAAGTGCCCCTGGTTTCAATCCCCAGGACCAAAAATAAAAAGAATTGGTTTGCATTCTATCATTAGACCTGTTATGTAATCAATTTTTTCTCTGAGCCTTGATTGGCAGGACTTACTGATACACAGTCTCTGTACATTGCTTTTGTCTTCTTTTAACTTAATTTTCAAAGTACATAGTGTATAATTTCTGTGAGTTCTCAAGTCCTTCTGAGTGAGCCCAACTTTTATATCCTCATAAAATAAGTGACAGATAAAATCCTAGAGTAATGGTACGCTTAAAAACTTGTATGTTACTACACATCATGAGAATCAGATGCAGAATTGAAACATAGAAGGGCCTATGTCAATGATGAACAAATACAGAAAACAGGGAAAGGAATATACTGCGGTCAAAAATACATGAAATCTTGTCAACATATTTTATGCCAAAATCAGTTCTGAGGGAGCAAATGTTCTGTAAATTTTAACAGTAACAGTAAATTTAGGCACTGATGTTAACTAAAAATACATATTATGAACAGCCAGCCTCTCTTCTGCAACTCAATTTTTTTAAAGCAACAGAATATTTCAACTTTATTTCTCATAACTAAAATACAATGTCTTACAAAAGGACTCTAAGTAATATTGATCTTGAAAATAAAACTATCACTTTTTAAAATATTTCCAGTATTGATCATTTAAAGTGAATATTTAATAATGCCTCCACAAAAGTAGAAAACACAAAATTTAGATCAATGAAATTAAGCAATCATTTAGTCCTATCTTGTTTATAATTTAGGTAGACATGAGAACATAAAGGTGCCAAAATTGATATAGCCTGTCAATGTCTTAGCTGGAATTAAAATGCAAGTCTTACTTCTATTCTCATGATCTTTCTGCCTCATTATACTGTAATTTTATCACTAAGCTGCAAATTTTTTAGTAAGAACACTTCTAAGAAAAGTAAAATACAGAAATTAGAAAATAAAAATAGCTAAACTACAGAATGAAATGAATTAGGATTAAAATTCAAGCATGTAAACAAGAAAATTCAAGCAAGTAGAATGCCTTGACAGTATTCCAAAAACAAATCAATTGCCCTTAACTTGGTTAGCAGTAAAAGTCCATAAAAGATTCAAAAAGCAAAAAAAATATTTTATTTAAACTTATAAACTATTGTAACACTTTAGAAATAATCCAAATGTCTATCAACAGATGACTGGATAAAGTGTAGTATACACACAATATGGATTTTTTAGCCATATAAATAAAGTTCTTAGACATGCCACCTATGGATGATTTTTAAAATCATGCAGAATAAACTAGACACAAAAGAAAAAAATATGATTCCACTTACATGAAGTATTTACAAGTGACAAATTCATAAAAACAGAAAGTAGATTACCAGGAACTGGGGGAAGAAAGAATGTAGTTATTATCTAATGGGTACAGTTTCTATTTAGGGTGATGAAAACTTTTGTAATTACTTCTGGTGATGGTTTCATAACACCATGAACGTAACTAATGCCAATTAATTGTACACTGATAAATGGTTAAAATGGCAAAAAATTTTTCAGAATTTTAATTTTTTCATCTGTTTTTTGTTTCTCCAACACTTTGTTTTATATATGGTGTGGTGCTGGGGTCTGAACCTGGGTCTTTATGCATGCCAGGCAAACACTTAAATTGAGCCACTACTTGAGCCCCTAACCTAAAATGGCAAATTTTGTTCTAGCTATTTTATCACTATTGGTGCAGGAGTATTTTTAGGTATTGAACCCAGGGGTGCTTAACCATTGAGCCACATCCCCAGCCCTTTTTATTTCTTATTTTGAGATGGGGATTTCATTAAGTTGTTCAGGACCTCATTAAGTTGCTGAGGCTCGTTTTGAATGTGCGATCCTCCTGCCTCAGCCTCCTGAGTTGCTGGGATTACAGGTGTGTACCACCACACCTGGTTATTTTGCCACAATAAAAAAGTAAAAATCTTACTTGAAATATTCAACAGGTAGTAGTTAAATGTGTTAAGCACTGGATGGACAGATGGATAGAAGGAAGGAAAAAAAGCAAACAGGCCAAACTATGACATCTGTCTTAAAGAGGTGTTAGAAGAATTAAATTATGTAAAAGTATTTCATAAATAAGGCACCATAAATGCACAAGCACACAAGTGCACACGCGCATACACACACACATACAAGCACACAAGCACTCTGGAGAAAAATTTATGGCCAAAGACATTGGTGGGATGATTTCTAAGGTTTTTCTCTAGCAATATAGATATAACTGCATTTGAATGTTAAGCTCTATTCTAAACAAAACTCTGAATTAGGTTATGTGAGCTTTTAATTCTATACTTTATTTTCTACCTTTAACAGCTTACTGGGAATCAAACTGATTTTCCAAGTGTGTAAGTGTAGAACGGGTTTCTCAAAGAAGAATAAAATTTATATTTCAAGCATTTTGAACATTCTTCCCAGGTAATTTTTAAAGTAGACTATATTAAATGGCCTGCGATGTACTAACTGTACTCAAAGAATGGTAAACACTGAACTGACATAAAAAAAAAACCATTCTTATTAGCTTTCCCATCACTATAATGAAGTCATGAGATAAGCAACTTATAAAAAGGTTTATTTTGGTTTGGTTTTGGAGATTTCAGTCCATCTATCAGGAGAACCCATTAATTTTAGGCCTCTGCTAGGGTGCTGGATGGCAACCCCAGGAGCACCTGGTAGCGCAAAACTGCTCACCTCATGGTCATGAAACAAAAGAGATAAAAAGGAGAGACTGTGGTCCCACAACTCCCTTTGGAGCATCCCTTCAATGACATAAAGATCTCTTGTTAGGCCCCACCACCTCCCAATAACACCTCCCTGGGGAGCAAGTCTAAACCCAGTGGACCTTTGGGAGCAATTTGGACCCAAAGAACTCCTATATATATTTGTTTGTTTGTTTATTTTAAAGAGAGAGAGAGAGTGAGGGAGAAAGAGAATCAACTTTAGTTTTTCATCTGATTTTCATCGCTCTGACACTTAGCTGTGTATGTGGTGCTGAGGCTTGGACCCAAGTTTTTGTGCATGCCAGGCAGGTGTTCCAACTGCTGAGGCACTGCTCCAGCCCAACCAATATGTATGTAAAAAAGTTACCAGAAAGGATGATCATAGTAATGAAATGAAATAATGTAAGGTATATACATCTTCTGAATTTACCATACTATCCAACTATAAGATGAAACCCACATGGAATCACTGGTCTGCCAGGAAGTAAGTCTTAAACAATTTATTGGTCTAGAGTTAGGTGGCAAGCTCATATAAACTGGGACAATAAGTATACTATCAGACTACGAATTAAAACCAAGTAACAAAAAATGCTAGGGAAAAAGTTTATAAACTGCAAAAGTAACAATAAGCTTTGAAAAATAAAGCTTTCAGGGAGTGGAACAGTGGCTCAGCAGTTGTGGCACAGGCCTGGCAGGTGCAAGGACGTGAGTTCAAATCCCTAGCACCACACATACAACAAAGTGTCAGAGTAATGAAAGCCACATGAAAAACTAAATCAAAATTGATTCTCTCTCTTTTACTGTCCCTCTTGCTTTAAAAATAAATAAATAAATGAAGCTTTCAAAAAATTAAGGAGGCCAGGTGCAGTGGTGCACACCTGTAATCCAAGCAACTTGCTGACGCAGGAGGATCAGAAGTTCAAGGTCAGCCTCAGCAACTTAGGCCCTAAGCAACTTAGCAAGACCCTATTTCAAAATAAAAAATAAAAAATGCTGGTAGTTCAGGGTAAATGGCTCCAAGTTCAATCCCACTTCCAAAACAAAACAAAACAAAACAAAAAACCAAAACAGCCTAGGAAGCTGAGGTTGTGGCTCAGTGGTAGAGCACTTGCCCAGCATGGGCAAGGGCATGAGTTTGATCCCCTACACTGAAAAGGAAAAAATAATTCCTGCCCCCATGGGGAGCTAAAGCAAATTTTGTAAATACACTCAGAAATATATATTTTTTTTTAAGAAAGAGGGACAGAGAGAGAGAGAGAGAAAGAGGGAAGCAATCTTTATTTAGCTTTTTGTGTGACTTTCATTCCTCAGACACTTGGCAGCGTACGTGGTGCTTGGGTTTTGAACTTGCGTCCTCATGCATGCCAGGCAAGCGCTGCAACCGCTGAGCCACCGCTCCAGCCCTACACTCAGAAATATTAAGAACAATCAGGTGCCAAAACATTTTTAGATGATTTTAAAATGACTCAAAAATTCAAATTTTTAATTTATTCAAGCAGGGTTAAGATTATTCAAAGGAAAATGTCAATACAGCTAAATTTTAGAATAGATCACACCATGCTTCAATGGTATTTTATTTTATAACATTATAAAATAACATCAAAAATTAAATGGCTTAAATTTTAGGAATGAGTTCATTAAAATCAGTTTGATCATCTAAAATTTGTATCCTACACATAAAACTGAACATGATATGCTGACTCATGGTTTCTCTTTACAGCAATAAAAACAGGTAATTTTTAAAAATAATCAAAAATAAATTTAAAGAGAAGAACAAATAAGAATATAAAAAAATTTTATTCATGTGATTTTTCTAGGCAATTGGGAAAAAAACTCACCCATCTGAATGGTAAATTCAGACAAGGCACATGTAATTAGCTTTCTGCATTGGGAAAATGTAGTATCTGTATCACCTCTACTGAATGCTACTGCAAATGAAACCAACACAAAATGTTAATTGTAGAACATGCTTTAGAAAGCCTTTTCAGAGATTCTTATTTCTTAAGTACTTTTCCCATTTCATATAATCCTGATTCATTCATGTGATTTTGTGTGTTTATATTTTAAAGTAATGAATCTACTACTCATAAACAATCAATATATTTGTATACTTTGAGGTTAGTTTTTGTGTTACTGTTCTTCCTCTGGTTCTCGTGACCGCTTTCGGGTATTCAATGAACCTTCTGTGGCAACAGCATCTCTAAATCCCTCAGGCTGCAAGAGGAAGAAATATACAAATATACTTTAAGAACACTTAAAATAAAGATTAGTCAGCAAATATTTCTAAGTAATTGATAAGAAAGCTAATTTCTTCTTGAGATAATTTATTAACCGTTGTGAATGAAGTTATCCTCTTCATGAATAGTCTGAAGTCAGGATTGTATTGAATATGTTATATATACTTATACACACATGCAGAAATGGCACTACATTATAAAAATATCTTCTAGGACTGGAGATATAGCTTAGTGGTGAGGCTCCCCCAGCACCTCAAAAACAAAAACAGAAGTTCTTTAAAGAACAATCAATCCTAACAAACTTCGTGGTAGTTATGTTGGAAGAGTTTCATGAAACAAAGTAATCTGTACTAATTTTTTTGATTCTTTACAAATTTATTTTCACAATTAAATATTTCTAAAATAAAATGTTTTCCAATTAGGCTATTTCATATGCACCTGGATAGTACAAAAATTAAATGGATAATTCAGTTGCAGAATCTCCATTTGTTTCTGTCTTTATAAAAATGAGATGCGAAGATATTTGGCTCAGCAATATTGATAAATATGCATATTTCAGCCAAATATGTACGTTCTATGATGTAAATTCACAGGAAAATTAACATTTTAAAGCGTACTATATTTGGTGGCTATGATCTATATTATCTACAGACCAAAAAAAGTACTGTTGGTAGTTTTTTCTTTTCTGAAAATCTCCAACAACTTTCACTTTAAAAATCTTTGATATACTGACATTACATTCGCCATGGAACATACTACCCCAAAATAAATAGTTCCTCTGTTCTTAAGAAAAAATTTCAGTCCAATTATGACTATAATATTCTGAATATACTACTATTTGGGGGATGTTCTAGGCATCAAAAGCTGTTCTCAAATATGCTTCCTGCCTACAGAAGTTAACAAAGCAATCTGTAAATGAATTCTTCAGAAAATTACTACCCACCAACACCAAAATCCCACTAATCAAATAATACTAACTGTGATTTGAAACAGTACTGTGGATTCCTTTTGGCTTGGTGATTTATACAATGTTGCCAACCTGCTTAGAGAAAAAAAATAAATACATACAAACATACAACTTTACTTAATGAATGACTTCATAAATTACACTAGTTTACTGTAATTTGATTATTTTGTTCTTACAGACACAGACAGGAAAGAAATATAAAAAAATATTCCCCTGGGGCTAGAGCAGTGGCTCAGTGATTACAGAGCTTGCTTGGCATGCACAAAGAGGTAGGTTCGAACCCCCACACAATGAAGTGTCAGAGCAATGAAAGCCACATGAAAAACTAAATAAAACTGATTCTCTTTCTCTCTCTCTCACTGTCCCTCTCTCTTAAAAAAAAAAAATCCCCTGCTAGGGAAGATGGCACAGGCCTGAGTCCCAGCTACTTGGAAGGCACAGCCAGGATAAAAACTTGAGCCCAGGAGTTCAAGGACAGCTTGGGCAACAGAGCAGGACTCTATCTTTTAAGGACTAAAACAGCACAGCAGTTATAGAACTTGCCTGGCATGCACACAGATGCGGGTTCTAACCCTAGCACCACATACACAATGAAGTGTAGGAGCAACAAAAGCCACGTGAAAAACTAAATAAAATTGATTCTTTCTCTCTAACTGTCCCTCTCTCTTTAAAAATAAATAAATGAATAAAACAGCAGGAACTAGAGCAGTGGCTCAGTGGTTTTGGCGTTTGCCTGGCATGCGCAAGGACCCAGGTTCAAACCCCACCACTACATATACAAATAAGTGTCAGAGCAGCAAAAATCAGATGAGAAACTAAATAAGGGGCTGGAGTGGTGTGGTGGCTCAGCAGTTACAGCACTTGCCTGGCATGCGCGAGGTTGCAGGTTTGAACCCCAGCACCATGTACACAATGAAGTGTTAGAGCAAAGAAAGCCATGTGAAAAACTAAATAATACTGATTCTTTCTCTCTCATTGTCCCTCTCTTAAAAAAAAAAAAAAAAAACTAAATAAAATTGATTCTCTTCTATCCCTCTTTTTTTTTTCCCCAGGGATGAGGACCAAACTCAGGGCCTTGCGCATGCTAGGCAAGCACTCTGCCAGTGAGTTAAATCCCCAACCCCCCCTTTTCTTTTTTTTAAAGAGAGAGATACAGTGTGTTCGTGTGTGTGTGTGTGTGTGTGTGTGTGTGTGTGAGAGAGAGAGAGAGAGAGAGAGAGAGGGTGAGAGTGAGAGAGAGAGAGAGAGAGAGAGACAGAATCAATTTTTATTTAGTTTTTCATGTGGCTTTTGTTGCTCAACACTTAGTTGTGTACATGGTGCTAGGGTTTGAACCCTCATACTCGCATATGCTGGGCAAGTGCCGTAAATGCCGAGCCACCACTCCAGCCCTATGTTCCTCTCTCTTTAAAAAAATAAATAAAACTCCACTCAAAAAATACCTATACAGGGGTAGAGGATTTATCTCAGTGGCAGAGTGCTTGCCTAGCACTCGCAAGGCCCCGAGTTCGATCCTCAGCCCTGAAAAAAAAACAACAAACCTATACATATGCATTTAATAATTATTACATATAATGACAAGAGTTGTTTACATAAATGAAATTTCAAAGCAGCACAAAATCGGATTCAAATAAATTGTTTTATAAATAAAAAAGTACTATTTATGCTAAAAAAGAAAAGGAGATGGAAAATATTTAATGAGATAGAAAAGTATCAATAATACTAATATGGGGGCTGGGGCAGTAGTTCAGTGGTTACTGAGCTTCCCTGGCATGCGTGACACAGGTTCAAACCCTAGCACCATGTACACAACAAAGTGTCTGAGCAACGAAAGCTACATGAAAAACTAAATAAAACTGTCTTTCTCTCTCTCTCTCACTGTCCCTCTCTTAAAAAAAAATATAAGGAATAAAAATTATATTGCACAATCCCACGTTTATATATAACATCTATAGAAAAATTGTCACAAGACTACAAACAAAAAATTAATAGGCTCAGTGGCAAAGATTTGTAATCCCAGCTACTCCAGAGGTGGAAACAGGATTACAAGATAAAGTTAGAAGTCAGCTGGGGACACTTCTCCAGATCCTGTCTCAAAATCAAAACTAAAAATGGCTGGATAAATGTTCAGTGGTACAGTGGCCCCTTAGTTCAATCCCCAGTATTGGGGGGATGGGCAGGACAGAAGCTAATAGTTGTTATTACAAGGTAAAAGTTTTTTATTTACATATTTATCTGTTTCCCAATCTTTCTTTAGCATTTATATATTTTATGCATTTTTAGAAAAGGAAGAAAATTTCTTGAATATAAATAAGAAATTCATAATTAAAAAATAAGCTAGGAAGACACATTGTTTTTAAATGATTATATAACAGTATCATTGTCATTATAGAATAAAGTCTGTTTAGGTAGAATTTTATTACATACTATTCCAAGTAAAAAGTAAAACTGAAAGCTGAAAGTGGTTAAGAAATAAATTCTAAGGGGCTGGAGCGGTGGCTCAATGGTTATGGTGCTTGCCTGGCATGCGTGAGGACACAGATTGGAACCCCAGCACCAGGTACACAGCAAAGTGTTGGAGCAACGAAACCACATGAAAAACTAATAATAAAATTGATTCTGAAAAAAAAAGAAAGAAAGAAAGAAAGAAATTCTAGGGACTGGAGCAGTGGGTTGCTCAGTGGTTTGCTCTGTGGATGGAGCGCTTGTCCGGCATAAGCAAGGACCTGGGTTCAAACCTCAGCACCACATACACAACTAAGTGCTGAAGAAACAAAGGCCAGATGGATAAATAAAAGCTGATGTTCTCTTTCCTCTCTCTTAAAAAAAGAAAAAGAAAGAAATTCTGAACTCTTATTAATTATATTCAAATACTGTTAACAGCCAAAAAAACAACAACAAAAAAAAACTTTAAAGGGCCTTTTAAAAATTTATTTTAAAACAAACATAACTTATTCACAATAGCCAAAAGACAGAAGCAACCCAAGTATCCATTGATAGATGAATAAACAAAATGTGGTATATACATACATATAATTGAATATTTTTTTTTTTTTGAGAGAGGGACAGTGAGACAGAGAGAGAAACAACTTTATTTAGTTTTTCACATGGCCTTCGTTGTGTACGTGGTGCTGGGGTTTGAATCCGGATCCTCGTGCTTGCCAGGCAAGCGCTGAAACCACTGAGCCACTGCTCTAGCCCCCACATAATTGAATCTTAAAAAGGAAGGAAATTGATTAGTACAGAGGTATATGCAGATAATTCCAGCACTGGACTGAGGCAGGAGGACTGCAAGTTAAAGGCTAGCCTTGGCAATTCAGTGAGATTCTGTCTCAAAATAAAAAATAAGCCAGGAATGGTGACACAAGACTATGATCCCAGCGATTCCAGAGGCTGAGGCAGAAGGGTCACAAATTCAAGGTCAGTCTCACCAACTTAGTGACTTAAAAGGACTGGGGATGTAGCTCACTGATAAAGTACCCCTGGGTCCAATCCCCAGTACTGGGGGGAAAAATTCTAACAAGAATAGTTAAAATAAGCTGGGGAACTTAGCAGACCCTTTCCCAACTATTAAAAAAAAGGGAAGGGCAAGGGATGTAGCTCAGTGCCAGAACACTTGCTTACCATGTGTAAGGCCCTAGGTAGACCCTAGTAATGAGTGAAAAAGAGTTAAAATGGTACATTTTTGGCTGGAGTGTTGGCTCAGAGGTTACGGAGCTTGCAGCACTTGCCTGGCATGTGCAAGGACATGGGTTTGAACCCCAGCACTACGAACACAACAGTGTCAAAACAGCAAAAGCCCCATCAAAAAACTAAATAAAACTGATTCTCTCTCTCACTGTCCCTCTCTCTTTAAAAAATAAGCAAATAAATAAATAGTACATTTTGTGTTTAATTAAACGCCGTTTTAAAAACATATAATTTAAAAAAAAAACGATTCTGACTTAGAGAAATAAATCACAGACTATCAGGGTTATGAGGATCATTCATTTGCACACAATACAACATTGACTTGTTTTCAAACTCAATTCAAAAATAACACTTTGCTTATGATTTGATTTCAAAATTGCCCCTCTTCTCAAGCATAATTCAAAAGAAAAGCAATTAGAGACTATGGTCCATTAGCTTTCTGTTCTAGGTTTGTACTTTCAGGATGAAAACAGCAGAAACCAAAATGTCAAGTACACTATAACTGCAATTTAACACACAAATAAAATGACTGCTAAGTAATATGTAATAAAAGAACAGCATTGTTAAGGAATGGGATCATAAGTTTTCTCAATGCTTTAAGGGTTGATTTTTTTTAAGGTACAGGGTATTGAACCCATGGCACTGTGCGACTGAGCTATATCTCCAGTCCTCTCTATTTTTATTTTTTTAATTTTGAGTCAGTATCTCATTGAGTTGACCCAGCTGGCCTCAATCCTCCTGTCTCGATTTCCTGAGTAGCTGGGATTACAGTCATGTTGGCTTTGACATTCTATCTTTAATGCATAAATATTAAAATAAAGAATAACACTTTTTTTTTTGCAGTACTAGGAATTGAAACCAGGGTCTTATGCATGCTAGGCAGATATTTTACTATTGAACTACATTCCTAGCCCTCAAAAATCACATTTTGATAAAAAAAAAAAAAAAAACAAAAATTAGCTAACTTGAACAATATCTTAAATCGCCTCATATCACCAGTATGTCCAAAAAGGTACTAAGTCCCTTTTACTTTTCTGAGGAAGTTGTTAAAACAATACTAAGCTTTTAATAAGTTATTTACACATATTAAGAATCCTAGCTGTGTGCCAAGGTGCACACCTGTAATCCTAGCAGTTATGGAACAGGAGACAGGAAGATCGTCAGTTTGAAGCCATCATTAGCAACTTGTAAGTGATTTAGTGAGACCCTGTTTCAAAATAAAATATAAAAAGGGCTGAGGGCATAGTTCAGTGGATAAGTGCCCCTGGCTTCAATCTCTTGTACCAAAGGAAAAAAAAGAGAAAGAGAAAGAAAGGAATCCTAAAGTTGTCTGGGTACGGTGGTGCTACAATCCCAGCAACTCAGAAGGCTGAGGCAAGCAGATTGCAAATTTGAGGTCAGCCTGGGCAATTTAGTGAGACCCTGTCTCAACATAAAAAAATAAAAAGGGCTGGGGATATGGCTCAGTGGTATAGTGCACCTGGTTTCAATCTCTACTACCCCAAAACAAAAAAAGCTTAAATTAAATGGAGATTAAGCTTTCAGGTTGAAAATCTACCTCAAATTTCTACGTAAAAATACATTTTTATATGCTGCATCTGCATCTCAAAATACTACCCCCACAACACTACTGGGGATTGAACTCAGCAGGACTTTACCCCTGAGCAACATCCCAAACCCTTTCTTTCTTTTAATTTTATTTTGAGACAGGTCTCACCATATTGCCATGGCTAGCCTCAAACTTAAGATCCTCCTGCCTCAGTCTCCCCATTTGCTGGGATTTACAGGCATGTGCTACTGTCCCTGGCATCTAGATATCTTTTTTTTTTTTTTAAAGAGAGACGGACAGTGAGAGAGAAAGAAAGGCAATTTTATTTGGTTTTTTTTTTCATGTGGCCTTTGTTGCTCCCACACTTCGCTGTTGTATGTGGTGCTGGGGCCTGAACCTATGACCTTGTGCATGCCAGGCAAGCACGCCACAATGGCTGAGCCACCACTCCAGCCCCTAGATATCTTTTTAAACAAGAAACTAAACCAAAGAATCACTTGGCTCATGGCTCTAACTGAGATGAAGCTTAACATATGGTTGAACTACATAGTTTGGGTCAGGAAGAAACAAGACAGAAGCACAATTTGTGCTCTAAAGCTGAGCACACATATGAAACACTGTGTGGGGGTGTTGATATATTACTCCACTCTACCACCAGATCTTCTTGGCAAAGAGTACTGTAACTCAGAACAATCTTGGCCTCATATCATCATGAATATGCAAATTAGAGGAAAACCCACATAATATAAGGACACAGACAAAAGCATTTCTTTTAAGAACTTTTGGAATGTTATTCCATCGTTAACCAAAAGTTAAAAATCAGATGTAACTGGTGAAGGATAGAGGCTGGGGTGTCATGGCATTTCTAAGTTCAATTCCCAGTATAAATTTGGCTATTCAAGGGTTTTAATTTTTTTTTTTTTGGGGTGGTATTGGGGTTTGAACCCAGAGGCACTCTGCCACTGAGTCATATCTAGTCCTTTTTGTTTTTTTCAGGGCTGAGGACCGAACTCGGGGACTTGCACATGCTAGGCAAGCACTTTGCCACTGAGCTAAATCCCCAACCCCCTCCTTTTTTTTTTTTAAGAGAGAAGGACAGTGAAAGTGAAAGAGAGAGACAGAAAATCAATTTTTATTGAGTTTTTCACATGGCGTTTGTTGCTAACACTTAGTTGTGTACGTATGTGCTGGGGTTTGAACCTGTGTACTTGCACATGACATGCCAGGCAAGCGCCATAACCACCGAGCCACTGCTCCAGCCCCTCTCTAGCCCTTTTTATTATTTTTAAAAAAAATTTAGTTGTAGATGAACAGAATACCTTTATTTTATTTGTTTGTTTTGAACCCAGTGCCTCACACAGGTGCTAGACAAACACTCTGTCACTGAGCCACAACCCTAGCTAGCCACCTGGTATTTTTTTTTTTTTTAAGAGAGAGGGACAGTGAGATGAACACAGAGAAAGAGAGAAAGAAAGAGAGAGAGAGAATATGAATCAATTTTTTAATTTAGTTTTTCATTTGGCTTTCATTGCTCAGACACTTCGCTGTGTATGTAATGCTGGGGTACGAACCCACGTCCCTGCACATGCCAGGCAAGCACCCAAATCGCTGAGCCACTGCTCCAGCCACCCACCTCCAGTCCTTTTTATTTTTCATTTTGAGTCAGAGTTTCACTACACTATCAAGGCTGGGAGCTGGAGTAGTGGCTTGGCAGTTATGGTGCTTGCCTGGCATGTGTGAAGACACAGGTTCGAAACCCAGCACCACATACACAATGATTCTCTTTTTCTCTCTCTCACTGTCCGTCTCTCTTTAAAATAAATAAAATAAAATAAAATAAAATGAAATGCCTGCATTTTTTTCAGTTATTGAAAAGATTACTTGAAATATACATGAAGTTTCTAGTAAAATACTTAGCACAGGAAAACACTGACATGATAGTACAGAATATAGGAAAAAATCTTACAGAATAGTAGATTTGCCAAGTTCTATCTATATTCATTGTCAGCATTTTCACTATTCTCTAATTTCTTGGGAAAGATCTGTAAAAAGCTGAATTCATATAATGGTTAATTCTTAAAAAGTAAGCATGCTTTTCTGACCTCATCGACACCTGCTCAATGCTAACATCTAGAATTTGACAAAGAAGGCAAACTTTCCTGTCTGATGAGTTCATAAAAAGGTATTGAAATATCTTTCTTTGCTCTTATTATTTTCCTTATTTCTTAAATACATTCCATTAGTGAATATTCAGTTACAGATGAGAGAAGAACTTCTGTAAATTAGCTCAAGGAGAATTCCTAAGAACATTTATATAGTGGGATACATTTTACAGAATAACTTCAATCTGGGGAGGTATAAACAATATGAAAAAAAACTATCAGCTGGAGAACCACATACATAACTAAATGTCTGAGAAACATTGTCTCTCTCTTCAAAAAAGAAAAAAAAAAAAAGCATTACAATTTGTCCCTGGATGCTTCCCCCCTGCCACTTATCTCTGCTTCATGCCACCATGAGGTATATGCAGTTTTGCTCCATGACACCTTGCCATGATGTTCTGCTTCATCAGAAGATCACAGTGATGGGGCCAAGCGACTATGGACTTAATCATCTGAAACTGCGCGCCAAAATAAATCTTTCCTCCTTTAAATTGTTTTTTCTCAGGTTATTTTGTCACAACAATGAAAAGGTGACACAATTATGGAAAAAAAAAAAAAAAAGTTACCCAAGCTCTGTGGAAATACCATCTCCTCCACCACCACCCAGTCCCAATATTGTGATCTATCCCTAAGCTACATCCCCAGCCCTTTTAACAGGTATGTGCCATCATGCCCAGCTGGAAATACCAATCTTTCAAAGAGACAAAACCTGCATGAATCAATGCAAAATATGTATGATCAAGTGTAATTAGTTTTGCTATGAGTTTAGTAACCCTAATTTAAATGACAAAATTTCATTTTTCCTTATGGCTGAATAAAACTCCATTGTGTATATACTATGAGTTTAGTAACCCTAATTTCAGTTTTAGAAGGAAAAAATGCAGCTAAAAAAATAGACAAATCATTGATTAGGCCTAATATGTATTTACTGCCTCAGTTTCTTCCATTATTAGAGCATTTCCATATCAAGTACTGTAGGTTATACCAATTAATCACAAAGCAGAAAGGCTGGCATAAATCTGACTTTTTTTTTTAAGAACTGAATAAAAGATTTCATGGCTTTCAATGGCCTATTTTAAAGAAAAGGAAAGCAGGTTCATTTAATAGCTCAGCAGCTTTAAAAACAAGCACAAAGGTTTCATGCCATGATCTTATTTTAAAGAATAATACCTATGAAAGGCAGGTAAGTAACTAAGTAATAAAAGCAGTAAAAAAAATTTTTTTAAATTAAAAAAAGATACAATTTCATACAAGAACTATATTAAGCAAATAAAAAGCAATCCTATTTTCCACATAAATTAGTCCTATAGCTAACCTCAAAATTTTACTTATCTTGATTTTCTTCTTCTTTCAGTTCCTTCCAGGAATAGAGTACCACCTCCTTTGCATTGCTAATAAATGATTTCAAATACTCTGGAAGGTGGCATTCCTTAGACACCTACTTGTTTCAGGTGCATGCACCCTGTCATTTAAATATTCCAAACAGTTCTTTGTGTAGTTACATGTGCAGCATAACAACATGCTTCTATGTTTGCTCTAAATGATGTCACACAAGGCAACAAAAGCATTTAGTTTTGGGGTCACTGTAAATCTTGTCCTGGGGAGTAGCTCTAAGAAACTGAGAAGTGTTGAAAGTGTAATTAATTTAATATTCACAATTATTAACTTGTTAATGTGCTGACCTTTGTTTTCTGTCCCAATGAAAAATTAGCCGTATTGTAGCAGCATGTCCCCAACTTTCCCCTGAAAGAAAAGAACAGAACTGTAATTGACTTATGGATTACTCTGTAAGTTCCTTAGAATACCTATGACCAAATATAATCTCACTTTATCAAATTCAACATAAAAAAAGAAAATCCTGGGAAATAAGTCACATGCTAACATTAATAGAGTCTTACCTATCTAGGGAAATACAAATCATTAGCCTCTATTTGCTTCTAGGGAACTTATTTGTATCATTCCCTGTGTCAGTCTTCCATGTCATCTCTCCTACTAACTTTTTTTTTTTTTTTAACAGAGAAAGAGAGGGACAGTGAGAGAGAGAAAAAAGAGAGAATCAATTTTATTTAGTTTTTCATGTGGCTTTTGTTGCTCAGACACTCTGCTGTGTACATGGTGCTAGCGTTTGAACCTGTGTCCTCACGCAAATGCCGAGCCGCCATTCCAGGCCCTACTAACATATTTTTGAACCCCAGAAGAAAACAAAAACTCTAACAGATTACTCCTTTTTTACTATTATTATTTTTTAAGATAGCATCTCACTATGTTCTGCAGGCTACCCTCAAACTTCTGACCTCAAGTGAGCTTCCTATCTCAGTCTCCCAAGTAGCTGGAACTACAGGTGTTCGTCATTGTGCATGGCAAACAGAATATTCTTACAAAGATTTTTGCGAAATATATCTTGAGCCATTGTTTTCTAGTAAAATCATGTTGAAGTTAGGAACAGAGTCATAAGTCTATTCAAGGTACCAAGATATGTATTTAAATGAAATTACTTTTCCGCTTGACTTATTGGGGTTTTTTTGTTTGTTTGTTTTTTGTTTTGGTACTGGGGATTGAACCAGGAATATTAGAACACTGAGCCACATTCCCAGCCCCTTTAAAAACAATTTTTTTTTAAAGAGAGAGATACAGCTAAAGAGGTGGCTCAGCAATAGAGCACTTGCCTGGAATATGCAAGGACCTGAGTTTGAATTCCAGCACTACATACACAACTAAGTGTTGGACGAGATGCTGCTGAATTTCAACAACCTGTCCAGTGCCCGCCTGCAGCAGATGAGCAAGCGCTTCGTGCACCACAAAAGGATGTTGGTGGAGATGAAGCGGGACTTGGACAGCATATTCCGCAGGATCAGGACACTGAAGGGGACACTGGCCAGGCAGCACCCAGACGCCTTCAGCCACATCCCAGAGGCCTCCCTCCTGGAGGATGAAGATGAGGACCCCATCCCACCCAGCATCACAACCACCATTGCAGAGCAGAGCACAGGCTCGTATGATACCAGCCCTGACACCATCTCACCCTCCCTTAGCCCTGGCTTCGAGGACCTGTCTCACATGCAGCCTGGTTCTCCCACTGTCAACGGGCACAGCCAGACGGACGATGAGGGGATGCCCGGAGAGTAGTCCTGCTCCAAGCCACCCCAGAGGTCTTGGGGCAGCAGTGGCCATCCCCAGGTGTCTGAGGTGGCAGTGGGTAACCCACCTCACCATCTTCACCTTTGCCACTCTGTTCTGTCATCCAGGGCTCCCTCCTGAGGGGTGTGTGATTCCTGGGGTCTTCAATTTCCTGTTCCTTCCTCGCTCAGAACATAGTTCTTCTGCAGACCACTCTGCCATGCCAGGGGCACACCCATCCCAGCTGGAGTTGTGGGGCTGGGGACAAGGGTCTGCTTTGAACACTTAAAAGGACCAGAGCCAAATGTCCTCACCTCCTAGCCAGGACCTCCTTGAGATGGATAAGCATCATCACCTCCAACCACTCCTGCACCCATTAATTCTGGTTTCCTTGTCACTTCCTCAGACAAAAGTATTGACTACTTTCTCCAATTGGTATCTCAAGGAGGTTTCTGAGACAGAAGGTTTGAGATGGACGCTGGCTGGCTACTTAGCCCTGAGCCTATGAGGCCTGGGTTTAAACAGATGTGGACCCCAAGGGTCCAGTAGGTATCTCCTGGGTTTCCATGGAGTAAGCCAAGCCACCTTGGAACACAGAGTTTAATGGAATATTTTTGTACCCGAAGTTTACAGATGCTATTGGGAAGTTATCAATAAAAAAAAAAAAACTCCCTTACTAAAAAAGGGAGAGTACATCTAAAAAAAAAAAAAAAAAAACTAAGTGTTGGAAAAACAAAAACCAGATAAAAAAATAAATAAAATTGACTATTTTTTTTTAAAGAAAGAGAGAGAGAGAAATAACATTGACTCTCTAGTTCCTTTATGTTTTATTTATTTTGAGACTAATTCTTAGTGCCTTGCGGAGTTCCTGAGGTTAGTCTCCAACTTGCAATCCTCCTGCCTTAGCCTTCCATGCCTGGCAAGACTGTGATGTTGTTTTTTTGTTTTTTGGTACGAATGACTGAACCTAAGGTGCTCAACCACTGAGCCACATCCCCAGCCCTTTGTTTCATATTTTATTTTGAGACAGGGTCTCGCTAAGTTGTTTAGGGCCTCACTAAATTGCTATGACTGGCTTTGAACTTTCGATCCTCTTGCCTCAGCCTCCTGAGCCACTGGAATTTCAGGAGTATAATACTGTGTCCAGTGACTATAAGGTCTCGATAGTAAGAGTCACCTTTTGAAAATTTATATTCCCAGGTACCTGAGAGAATAGTTGACAGACAGTAAATACTCAAGTAATGTTTGTTAAATTAGTAAAAGTATCAGTCAGTGAGTCTCAGTACACTGTGCTTGATACTAATATTTCTCAATGAACAAAACAGATACTCTCTGCTTTCTTGGAGCTTATAGAACTTAACAGAAGTGAAAAGGCAGAAAAATGTTAAACTTAAAGTGCTCATCTCATTAGATTTACCTACCTAATGCAGGAACCAGCAAGGCCTGATTTTTATCAATCTTTGTTGTCATCTGGTTGGTTAAAATTACCTACAAAAGCAAAAATATGAGAAAGTCAGATAAATTCCCAAAATGATCAAGTGAATTGTCCTATGATTTCTGAATATGATAACTGCTAAAAACTAAAAAATGCTAAAAATATATATATATTTTGGTAATAATTTTTCCATTAAATTTCTTTATATATCTATAAGGACAGGCATGGTAGTACATGCATATTATCCCAATGATTTAAGAGGACAGCAACTCAGAGAGGCCTCTGCAACTTAACAAAACTTTGTCTCAAAACAAAAAACAAAAAGGACTAGGGATGTTGCTCAGTGGGTAAGTACCCAAGGTTCAATCCCCCGTACAAAACAAAGAAATATTAACATGATTCTTGATTCTTTTTTTTTTTTTTAAATAAAGAGCAAGAGGGATAGTGAGGGAGAAAAAGTGAGAATCAATTTTATTTAGTTTTTCATGTGGCTTTCTTTGTGTACGTGGTGCTGGGGTTCAAATATGTGTCCTCACACATGCCAGGCAAGTGCTATAACCCCTGAGCTACTGCGCCAGCCCCTGATTCTTGATTCTTTTAACTGGAAAATATTTTTTTTTGGTGCCAGGGAGTGAACCCAGGGATGCTTAACCACTGAGCCACATTTCCAGTCATCTTTTATTTTTTTATTTTAGACAGAATCTGGCTGAGTTGCTTAGTCCCTCACGAAGTTGCTGAAGCTGGCTTTGAGCTCACAATCCTCTTGCCTCAGCCTCCCAAGACGCTGAGATTACAGGTGTATGTCTGTGTGCCTAGGTAACATTTTATTTCTCTTCTTGTTTTTTCTTTGGTACGAGAGATTGAATCCAGATATGCTTAGCCACTGAGACACATCCCAAGTGCTTTTTATATTTTTGAGATATGGTCTTGCTAAGTTGCTTAGGGCCTCACTAAGTATCTGAGGCTGCCCAAGGCTTCACCCATGTGCTCTACCACTAAGCCCATTTGCCAACTCTGGAACTTGGCAATCCTCTTGCTTCAGCCTCCCAAGTAGTTGAGATTACAGGTGTGTGCCACCATACCCAGCACGATATTAGATATGATTTATTGAGGGCTTGCCACAAACCCAGTTACATTTTGGATGTTCTACATAAAAGTATTAATCTTGTCAGTTTTAGAGCTGGAGAGACAGAGGCATGGAAAAACTAGGTAATCTGACTAATGTCACAGCTATTAAACAGTGGGGGTAGATCCCAAAGAACAGAAGAATGGCAAACAGCAGTTGCAGCACAGCAACATCAAGAGCTAGTGTGCTGGGATTACAGGCATGTGCTATGCCCGACCAGAAACTTTTTTTTTTAATATAGAAAGGGACAGTGGGAGAGAGAGAAAGATAGAATCAATTTTATTTAGTTTTTCATGTGGCTTTTGATGCTCCGAGACTTTGTTGTGTACGTGGTGCTGGGATTCAAACCTGCGTCCTCCTGCATGCCAGGCAAGCACCGGAACCACTGAGCCACCACTCCAGCCCGAAACTTTTAAATATAATTTACTTTCATTATCTTGTTTAATTCTTAAAACTATTTTATGAAATAAAATAAAACTTAAAACTATTTATTTATTTATTTATTTATTTTTGGTTTTGGGAGCTGAACTCAGGGATGTTTTACCACTGAGTTGCATTCCCAGCCCTTGTTATTTTGATACAGGGTCTTGCTAAGTTGCGTAGGCCTTGTTAAAATGCTGAGGCTGGCCTTGAACTTGCAATCATCCTGCCTTGGTCTCCCTTGGGATTTTAGATGTACAAACTGCACCCACTTAATTGGGATACTATTATTATTCCACTTTTACACATGGGAAATCAGAGGTTTAGAAAGACTGAGTCAGAGTATCATTATTGCCTCCCTATAATTTTTTTTTTTTTTTTGAGAGAGGGACAG
>PVKS010034497.1:0-20826 GCA_004027875.1 Aplodontia rufa
CTCTGGATGAGCCAACTATTCCTGACTGTTGGTTCCTCCCAAGCACCTCCTTCCTTCACTCACTCTCAAACTCTAGCTGTTAAGAGAGGAATCTCTTATAGGGAATGGTTTACAAGACAGGGCTTAAATCTTCTCTGTTCACATATTGCGATCTTACAGATCAGTAGAAACTCTCCCCATTGCCATTGTGCTCCTAGACACCTCCTTATCTGGGTAGGAAAGATACTCACAAAATGATAAGGCTTCCTAATCACAGTCTCCATCTCCACACCTCCAGGATCTTTGCCTTCCTGAAATTTCTCCATGAAAAGAGATATTAAGCTTTCAATGACCACTAAGTGTCCTTTCTCCCCTCTGAAAGTTCACTTGGCTCACAGCAATTCAGACTGTTAACTCTTTGTTTCCAGCCTTTAACCTTTGCAAACCAGGCTACAGAGCAGAGACATACATTCTTCTACCACAGGCTGCTTTTCTATTGAGAGATGTCAAATCTGGCCCACAGCACTCATAGGGATGCCAGATCTGGGAAACAGAAGTTGGAGAAATCACAATGACATCAGAGAGCACCCAAGGACCAATCACAGTGATTCCTCTTAAGTGGCATCCAGGAGTTTTGGCTGCTCACCACATAAGTGCTATTCCCACGATGGAGCAGTTCAGGGACTGGTTAGGGAAATCAGGAAGGTCAAGGGAAGACTCTGCTCACCTGTTGGAAGATCAAAATAGGTGAGGAATTGGTGCCCACTTACCACCTCAGTAGGACAGATCTCGAATGCAGGCGTTTAAGGTCTGTCTTCTTCTCTGTTCTCAGATGGGAGCAGATGGGAGCTCCATCCTCATCCCTGATGGTGGTTTTGTCTTTGGCCTGCACCCCCAGGATAGACACTCAACCTGAATGCTCAGATATTCTCTTTTCTTGTTTTCTAAAAAAATTTGACCCCTGGACACTTAAAAAATGCCTAAGAAACTTTGACCACTAGAGCAATGTCTAAACTTCAATACCATTTTGCAGCTTATATTGTTTTGCAAAATAAAAGAAAAGAATGTACTTTTGTTTCATATGGGCTTGAAACACCTGCCTTAGAAAATCTTTCCGTGTTCAGACTCAAACTTTACCAAGGGCAAAACTCCCCAACTTCTATTGCTGGGAATGATGACAACAGAGAGGTAAGAGAGCAATGGCTTCCACTCTCCCTACCACCCTAATCTGTAAAGTTCACTGTCCAAACTGCACAAATGGTAAAAAGTCCTAAAAGTATAAATCCTCTTTTTCTTAGAAATCCTTCTTCTGAGGACTTTATGGGTACCCACATTCTTAAAACATCCGGGTTGACCCTAATCTGCTTAAAGAGTGTACTCCGTTCTGATATATCTGTTCTGCAGACGACTTCTCTAGGGCAATGGTCATGGCATTTTTATTGTTTTTAAACCTCTGTCTTGTTTGAGCGCATGGTTGTGATGGTGAATTCACATTCAATTCTGCACACTTAAAGTTACATATTTGGTTCCAATTAGTCCTATTTTATCTAACTAGGGTTTTTTTTTTTAATCATCTGGGTTTTTCCTGATTTTATTCAAAGGCAAATTTTGCAAGAGTTGACTCTTGAATACATTGGAAAAAGAATTTTTTTTTTGTACAGAGTCCTAAGAAAAAAATAAATTAAACATGGTGCTGGTTGGGGTTATTTCTGACCTCCATAAAGGAAGGTGGCCAGCTGAAACTGTTATTCATTGCCCTTTTGTAATGGCTAGACCACACCTAACATTTCCAGCTATATGGGATTGCCCTATATTTAAATCAATTCTAATTACAGGCTTTTTAAATTTCTATCTGTTTCATGTTGTATACAATGGATTGGCTTATAAAAATGAGTACTCATAATTTAACTAATGGATCTAAATGCCTTTTCAGTTCACATGATTTAAAGTTTTAACAAAAAGGGTTGATGAAAATTGGTAAAATAAAGAGTCTTTGAAATTATTAACCACTTTTTTCTTTAGGTGGCTGAACAATAAAAACATTGGTTTCTATAAATGCTTGAAATATATTTCCACTGCTTGTAGGCTTTTTCTTCAACAGGAAAAAAGATGACTTACACTTTTAACTATTCCTTCCTGATACCTTGAGTTTATTAAGGGAGAAATCTAATTAATTTACAAAGTTAAAATGCTAAAATATCAACTGCTAAATGTAAGTTCAAGTACTCTTGACTCCTTAGATTCTATAAGGAGACATTTATTTGGGTTTAATAAGTGTGTTTTTATAAATTGGTAAATGAAAAAAAACAGTTTAAGATTGCTTTGTTTGTGGACCTTCACTAAGAACAAAGTTACTAAGAGTTAAAATTCTAACGGGTATAATTCAATGTTCAAAGAATAAAAAAGCTTTCAGCTGTGTTCCAAATAGAAGTATTGTATGCAACATAACGTATTTGATCTTGTTGAGAGGAGTAATCAAAACAATTAAAAAATACAAGGATTATTTTAGAATGTACTCTTAAGAAAGGGTTAGCAAGTAGAAAAGGGTTAGAAAAACAGTAAATATGATAGTATGGATATTAGAAGGAAAATGTTTCTGAATTTAAAAAATGTATTTTGCATAGCAAGGTAAATAAGTTATAGAGTAGCTAAGTATGTTGCAGAAGGTTTGTGAAGGGTAAATCTCAAAACTCAGTGTGTGATTCAGTTGGCTATATTTAGCACAGTCAGCTGAAGTTATTCAAGGTTTCTCTTAAGGTCAAATATTAATGTACTGCTATAAATCAAATTCTAACTATATGTCGAGGAAACAAGGGTTTCTTAAAAACTGATATGTTACCTATCAAGGTAATTTTCTTGTGTCTGTTAGGTTTTATTACTTGAGAAAGCAAAGTTACAAAATTATACATCTCTTTTAAAAGTATTTTAAATAGTTACTTCATAACTGTTACTTCAAATAGTTACTTCATAAATAACTGTTATGTTGGGTTTCTACAAGACAGTTGACACCTTGAAATATATGGGACCAAAGGTATGCATACATCCGAGAACTATACTTGTCTGAGTCTTGTCTAAGTGTTATATAAAAGTTCATAAAAACAAAAGTTTAAATAAGTTTACTAGCAAGATAACAATACATGTTCTCTTTTACACACTGTACCTGACATAAAAGGGTTACTCTTCTATTTGAAGAATTTGTCTTAACTTTGTTCATCTTAACTAAGTCAATATCTGACAATTAACATGGTTTCCTAGATGGCTAAGATTTTAAATTGTCTTTTGATTTATGTTGGCACTGCTAACCCACAAAAATCTGTGATTATTGTTACTGTACACTGTGGATTCCAAACTTCACTTTAAAAGTTAAACAATTTAGGTGCATCAGTGTAGCTGTGTTGCTAACCATTACTGATTTCTCTATATATTAGATGTCTTTATGTTCCTTTAGTATGTAAGTTTCTTAAAACTAAAACTTAGAAAGATACTTGATCAAGCTAGCATATCCCCAACTAAAGCTATTGATACTAATCTTTCTTGGACTTATATAAAAACAACAATTGGAAATTTATTTATGTCATTTGATGTTCTATAGCCGTATAAAGGTAACGGGTAATCAGTAAGATAAGTATAAGATTTTGTGCTACTCTTTGCACTGGGATGGACATTTAAATGCATGAAACAGTCAGGAGAGCCTGATTTATTGAAGGTTTAACAATGTGGCACATGAAAACATTTTGTTACTTTTTCCACAAGAAAACAGAGGTTAAAAGCTCTCATAGCTTCTGTTTGATTCATGTTTCTAGTGTAAAGTTATATTGTGCTGATATTCATGTGGAAACAATATATGAGAACTATATAAGATAAATTTTAAGAGGCCAAGATCATCTTCAGAAATAAAACACTTTACCTAAAATTTTGCCAACAGCCCTTCCTCATGAGTTAAGACTCTACCTCTCACCTTAGTTAGAGGTTTAAGATTATAAAAATTGTTAATTGAGTTGTGGCTGTTATAAAAACTAAATATGTAATTATTCCTGTTAATTTCATTTTGTATTTTCCTCATAACTTCACAACTGTTGTCTAAGTTCTTTACAAAAGTACAACTTTTATAACCATCTGTGTTAAATTGAGATATGGCTAACTTCTAGGACTAAAGTTAAGGCCTAGTACTTCTACTTCAGTATTGGTGAAATTACCCTGATGGATGTTTAAAATCAAAAAATAATAAAGTTAAGAAAGTTAAAAAAAAAAAAGGAAAGTCAATATATTGGTAATTGCCCTTTAAGGTCAGCCAGGACCCAGGGAATAACAGGACCTCGCTATGGACCTTACATCTCTGCTGAGTCACATGATCTCCCAATAAGAGAGATCCAGAGACCCCAGAGAACAGGAAATCAGCCAGTGCACATTCTGCAAAAGGAGGTTCATGGAAAAGGGAAATGTCCCTAATGCTTCCCCCAGAGAAGCCACTTGCAGTCAACAAGGTCTTGACCCATCCTGACAGATGATACTAATATAGGAAAGCTAGAGGACCTAAACTTCTCACGAGTCCCCAAGAGTGACCCCCCAAGAAATCTCAGCTGACTCTTTAATAACAAATTGGAATGAGGTAAATTTTGACCAACTTGGTCATGAACACCTAGCAGGACAGTTATAACCTAAACACAGGACACAGGGTCATTTAAAAGAAAAGACAACAGCACTTTTAATGCAAGTTAAGATATAAACTTGTGCCAGTCCCACCAAAATAAGTAAAGCTGGAGGCTATAAAGTAAAGATTGTAGACAGAAGTGCCTGATAAATATCCCACAAAACTTCCAGAAGTCACAGTTTCTCTAAGTCAATTTGAAAACTACAAGTCTTTGTAACCACATACATAGGTGGGCTTGACCTGTGTTTCTGTGTATGCTGGTATGATTATACATAGATACCTTTTTCTGTATATCCCAAACTTTCAATCACAATACTTATCTGTCTCTGAAAAGCCAAATAGTGGATCTCAGTTAATCTGACTCATTGTTAAATTTCATTTTAACATGAATTTCTATATCTTAGTTCAGCTGATGTGTTCCAAACTAAAATGTTAAACTTCAGATGATGATAAAGAAGGAGCCACTCACTAGCATTGTAGATGACCATCATCATAGACCCCTTTCATCGACCCAAATATTCTTAAAGAGAAACCCAAACTGCTTTCCTCATGCTACCCCCTCTCATCCAGAAGTAGCTAAAAATGGTTATTGCCTAATTTTTCCCCCTTACAGCAGTAAGGGCTTTTAATCAAAGGGAAGAATGAGAAAGGGAAATAAAGTTAGGCAGTTAGTGTAGACGAATGATAGGGGTCAAAAAGAAGAAAACTGGCTGATGGTGGCTCAGATTGCAGACATCTGCTAATAAAAGTGCTTGTTGTACAGGTAGGCTCCCTCACCAAGACTTATGGGGGAGCAGAGGGCTATTCTGTGTACTTTGTTATGAAGTCAAGGCTAGGAAAAAGTTTTCCCATGTTTTCCCAGACACACTGTGATTCAGTGACTGGACCCAAGGTAATAGTAACTTCTAAGCATGCATCCACTGACCTCACCTGTTGGCAATGTACCTTTTTTGTTTGAGCTGTACCCAGAGATGGCCTATAGAAAGTGGCAAAGGGGGAAGGGTCCCCTGGATGAGATAAAAAGGACAGACTTCAGATTAGAAGGGAGGCCTCAGCTCCTTTCTTCCCCTAGGGAGAAGTCTGCTCTTTCTATCCTTTTCTTAAATATGCCTATTTATTCTCACTGCTTGTTTTACTTTCCTAAATAAAATTGCTTGCTATACTTGCCTCCTTGTTTTGAAGTGTTCATTCTTAAATTCTGTGGAGCAATAACCCAGCCCTAATACCAGTTTGGTATCAATGACAGTTCAGTGTAGTTTTAATGAGCTTTAAGTCCCACATTTCTTGAGAGGAGGATACAGTAGACAGAGAATTGGAAGACTAGATGTTTTAAGTTTATACAATTGATGTAAAAGAGAAAAGAATGTTTATTTGTTCTATTTGGCAATGCGCAAGATTCAAATGTTTTTTCAAATTAATATTTATCACCTGGGTGCAAAATGTGCACACTTCATTCTCTTGAAAGTCTTGTGAAAACCATTTTACAGATGAGAAAATTGAAGCTTAGAAAATTTAAGTAATTTAACCAAGTTTATGCAAGTATTGTATGCCCTAACTAGTATTTAGCTCAATTTCCAGTGCCTGGTTAAAATAGGTTTTGTTTTGTTACTAAGGCTGATCACATATATATACTTAATTTTTATCATTTTGTTACAGTCATGATAACCAAGGCCTCACTAAATGCCTTCCAAATTTAAAAGAATTTCTCAAAGTTTGAATTTAATACAAATTTTCTTCTATTCTAGCCACCCCAAAATAGCTCAGTCTTTTGTTTGAAAAAGTGTAGCTGCCACTCAGTAACAAATCTCAAGCATCTCATCTCCTAAAGCCTCAAAGGACTAATTACATGGCTGTTTTTGGTGAGCTTTGGCCAAAGATGTTCCCTTCTGAGATTTACATTCAAAGCAACTTTAAGTGAATTTTAATTGACTGGATATGGAAAGAAATAGTTGTGCAAAGTTGTAGTCTCTTCTCTTTGAATACTGTGAAGGATTCTTGCTTGGTATTACTGGTAGCAAAAAGACCCTTGATGCAAGAAGCCTACATGTTCTTCACTGATCAACAGGATTCATGCCATTTATTCTTCAACCTGACCCAGGAAAGAAGCCTATGAAATGCAGTATTGAAACAGGTAGAGGAGCCAACTAATCAACCTCTTATCTCTAGCAACTTGCATACCTAAAATTTAGTCTTACTCTTGACTAAGAACTTTAATCATTGGTATTAAGAAGTTCTCTTTATATGAACTTCAAGACATATAGATTTAGGCTACTGAAAGTATGTTACAGTTATTGTACACAGCTATGAAATTTTTGTTTACTGATGACAGGTAGGGATGTGAACGTTCCATACCTTCGATTGTTTGGTCCTGCTTAGACCAACACTTAAGCCCAGAGACATGATTTTCATGTTTTGAAAGCCTAGATTTTATTAGAAACCAAAGTACCAAACTTCCAGCTTTTGGAAAACTTTAAAGTACTCACTAGGTTCATATGAAGATCAACTTTTAAATTCCTAGGAATAACTGGTGTCCTATTACAACTGAGAGAACACAAAACAAGGTATCCTGCCAAAAATTACATAATTTTAGGAAATATTTCCCACAATTATAGTGCTGGTCATGATATCTTAAAACCTTTATGACTGGAAAAGTCTTAGCTTTAAAATTATATTAATCATGGGTCAAATGTCTTCGCTCATCATGGAGGTTGTAGCTAGACCCTGGCCATTGTGAAAGGTGGTAAGTTCTCATGTTTTAAATCCTGAAAAAGTGTAGTGACATACAACCTAAGGCATTCATAGAGATGTATTGGGAGGCGGGGCAGGGATAAGGGTAGGTAATTGGGGCTGCTATCAGGGGTAAATCTAATTTTCAGAATATATATATATATATATATATAATAATGTTTTGTTAGAAGCATGTTTGATTGTTCAACAAATAAATTTCTAAATTAAAAAAATATATTAATCATATTATTTTGACAGTTACTTAAAATAAATAGTATCGTGTAATGGTCATAACATGATACTACTAGAGGCAATGGGAAAGATCCAAAGATAAAGTTTAAATTTCTTCTATCTCAAGAATCAACTTTGCTATGCTCTGAACCTTTAAGCCCATTGGGCTAAAAATCATTGCTTCATTCAACAAATAGCATGTTCTATTCTTGCTGTCTTCACGCAGAATATACTTATATAATAACTGTGGGTGTATATTGTAAATAGTAGTTTGATAATCTTCATAATCTCATTTTCCTATTAAAAAGCTAAAAAAAAGTTGATTATTTGCTACTTTAAAACTAAAAGACTTGATTCTTTTATTTTTTGGACTGAGGATTGAACCCCCATGGGTACTCCACCACTGAGCTTCATCCCCATCATCCAGCCCCCCTTTTCTTTCTTTTTTTTTTTCTTTCTTTTTTTAGAGAGAGAGAGAAAGAAAGAGATAAGTTTTTCATCTGGCTTTGTTTCTCCTTTATTTTTGTGTCCACAATATGGAGGATTGAACCAGAGACCTCACACATGCCAAACAAGCACTCTACCACAAAGCCACCTCTCCAGGCCCTTCCCAGCCCTTTTTATTTTTTGTTTTGAGATAGGGTCTAAGTTACTTGAGCTTCCCTCAAATTTATAATCCTCTTACTTCAGTCTCCTGAGTCACTGGTATGACAGGCATGCACTACTGTACCCCAGCCTTCACTTCCCTTATTCCCCCCACCCCCTGTTGTGGAATATCATTTTGGTTTTTATTGTTTCTTTTTAGGTATGCATGACATAAGAATACACAATGACATAATTATGAAAGTATAGACAGGAGCAAGTGGAGGAAATAAAGAGGAGAGTGGTGGCAGCTCAACAATAACACAGGTTTATTGTAAGAAACCACAGAGGGAGGCCCCAGTAGAGTCTGGGACCCCTCTTTCATTTACCCTACAGACTAAGGTAGATATAGAAGGCTAACAGAAAAGAAGATCAGGGCATTGCTAAGGAGTTATCAAGGAAGAGTCCTTTCTTATGATGGAGTGTTTAGGGTATTCTTGCATGATGATGGAGTATTGTAGGTGTGTTTGGGGTTTAGAGAAAGGTGGATCAAGGGTTTAGGGTAAGTGGGTCTTGCTCTAAGATGAAGGATAAGATTCAAAATGGTGTTGCCTAGGTCAAGTTCTACCTAACATTTCTGCCTTTTTCCTTTCATTTGATAGGAAAGGAGGTAAGAGAGAGAAGGGGTGACAATGTCTCTTAAAGTACTTCCTGCTGAGAGGGGGCATCAGTTGAGGACTTCTGTAGGCATTGGTATTGAGAAATTCTAGTAGAGCTCAGCAGGAGGATGTTCTGGACTCTGATCAATAGAAGCATTGATGGTCCTCTGTGAAAAAGGAGGAGAAGACCTGAAACAGGGAAGGCCAAGCAACATCGTCAATAATTATACAGAAAATTGGGAAGAGGAAAGCTAGGCAAGCTCCTGTCCAGTTGGATGTCTTACTTCTACATAGGAAGAAGGTTCCCTGGTTATAGTCAAGGCAACCAGAAAGGTGATAGGAGACAACTTATTTTAGCTGAAGGCAGGATCCTGTAAGGAAATTTTAACAGGAATGTAGTGGGTAGCCATAGTAGGCTTGGAGGTGTTTCACATTGTGGCTGACATCTCAGGGAGGAGCACTGACAGGGGTGTTAGTGATCAACATAAGAGGATAGTGGAGGCCAGCGTATGAGAAGTTATGATGGGAATTAGAGTCAACAGAGGACTTGATTTTGGTTAGGATGTTCCTGAAAAGAATAAGAGTTGAGCATCCAAGCATGAGTGGGGCCTTCCAGTCAGACAGCCAGTAACAAAGGTTTTAGTCTAGTGGGGTGGGATCCCCTTAGTCTGGGGGATGAGATCCCATTCTCCAAGGTCCCCAAATCTATCTATCTTCTGTCTAAATTTTCCCTCTGAAGAGATCCTTAACTGTTGTCAGGGGAAAGAGCAATGACCATTATGATGATGGTGGGCATTGGCTGTGGCAGTCAAGGAAATGCTCCAGAGGGTGTATCTGGAGGGTCTCAGTAGAAGCTGGGTGGCAGCTCCATGGGGGGTCGTATTTCCATGACCATCTGGTGTTTAATGGACTCTAGGCATCTTATGCATCAGGGCAGTCCAGAGGTCCATGATGGTGATTTGCATGTGATTGGACATGGTGTACATAGGGGGAGAAATCAGCTAGAACAATAAACAATGCAACAAAACATTATTTTCTACAAGTTATTAGTACAAAAATGCCCAGTGTTATCATCCAGCCTTTGAAGAGAGGCCTGGATGTGTGGCCTGACATATGTCATTTATTTGTGAGTAGAGCACAATAAGGTCCTTAGAAACAGTAGTGTTGCTAAAAGTACTTTTAATTTTTATAATGGTACCTAAGTCCCATTGATTTGGGGAATGCCACCTGATTTCTCTAATGTAGCTTTTTATTGACATTACCTGTGAGGGCAGAAGGATCCCTTTATATGTGTCACTTAGAACACTTGGTAAAGTGAGGGCTTTTATGTGCCACATTATATCTTTTAGATTAATCTGAGGGATAAATATTAGAACTATTTACCTGTGGGGGGACTGACACAAGCATACATTTTGAGTTACATTAAAGGAATCATTGTCTCTTTTTGAATGTCCACGTATGGCTTTGTTTTGGTTGTAAATGTCCTGCCAGGTGTATAAGAGCAAGCTGGTAAAAATTGACTTTTAGCCTATCTATTCTTAAGGTCAAGAGGCCAATCTCAGGGATGTGTGAGAAGCCTCCTGGCTCCTTCAGCCTTCCTCTATCATTCGTGCTATCTTCCAGGATGGGTCAGGGTCCTGTTGACCATATGTGGCTTCCCTTGGAAGTACCAGGAATATTTCTCTTTCTAATGACCTTCCTCTTTGCAGAATATGCACTGGTTTGCTTTCTCTGGGGGGCCTCATGATCCCCTGATCAGGAGGTCATGTGACTCAGAGATACAAGGCAAAGGTTGTCCTATATTTTTCTGGGTCCTGGCTGACCCTAAAAACCAAGGACAAAATATTGGTTGCTATTCCTTGACCCTTGTACTTCCTTTACTTTGGTCATCAAGTTTTGATTTTAAACATCCAGCAGGTTAGTTTCATCACTCTTAAAGTGGGACTACTGGGCTTTGACTTTAATATATACAATTTTATAATAACCTCTTTCATTTAATCATGGTAAGTAACACTACTAGGAGTTAGTATTATATCTTATCTGTCCTGTAGGTGATGACATGTCTTAACTCAAGTTTTTTTCTGTTAGAATTATCACTTCTGCAAAAGATTAACAGGGAAAAGTTACAAAGTTTCTAAGGAAAATACAAAATGGAATTAATAAGCTCCAAAACATTTAGCTTGCACAATAGCTTTAAATCAAGAAATAATTTTTTGTGTTAATATCTTCAGTATCTATTTTGCCTCAATGGAGATCTGTAAATCTGTCCTTTGAACACACCTTAAATAAGCTTAAGTTTAGCCTAGTTTTGAATCATCCTAATATGGAGTGTGAGGCAGAGACTTATCTCAGGCAAAGCAGGGCTCTTGACAAATTACAACATTCTAAACTATACAAGTTTCCACATTGTCAACCTTCAAGCAAACTGAATTCTACAGATTATAATGGGATATCTAATACCAAAATATTAAATGACGTAAAAAAATTCCAATCTAATTTGTTGTTTCAATACCAGTCTGAAAAGAGACTACTGCTGTAGCCAACTTTAGTCTAGAAACACCAACTTGGTGAAGTGCTCTCCCACGTTTCATACTTCAAAAGGTTTGTGTAGCTGGAGGGCATGAACACACCTAATATACAAAGAAACTAGTAATATCATTATAATGATGTCCTTACATTAACCAAGTTTAACATTTGAAGCAAATCTTAGAATGCACAATGTATGCTAATAATCAAAATAACAATTTTTTTATTTAGCCAGAGTTTCCATAAGCAATAAAACCTGACACCAAGGATTGTTTCCATAGATAAGAACAGATCAATATTTTAAGAAACCTTTTGTTACATAGAGGTTCTGACCTATCTCAGTGCATCAACATTTGAACTTAGACAAGAACTTAAAATAACTTGGATTGTGCTAACCACAGACAACCCAATCAGAAACTTTTTAGATTTACTCTTCACAAATCTTGTGCTGTTAAACCAATTTTAAGTCATGTGAGCCAAAAGGCAATTTTAATTTATGAGCACTCATTTGTCTATATGCCAATTTTGGTACTATGTAGACAAGAAACACATGCATATATGGCAGAGATACAACATAAACAAGTGTGCACAAATATATATAAAAATTGACAGGAAACATATTTTAGAGCTTTTAATTGCTCTCTGAAAAAGACAACAGGAAAAAGAGAGAGAAAGAAAACACAAAACTCTAGTTAAACAAAACAAAACTAATAAAAATAAAATACATGTATGTGGGCACACAATACCAACAATGGAGACAGACATGGGGTTAGGGGCTTGAGAGAGAGGAGGAAAAGAATTGAGGATCAGTAGGACATATAGAGTAGCGGGGTATAGACTGAGCACAGGCATTCATGTCGAAGAGGCATTTCTGCAGAGAAGGGGAGAGAAAGACAGTATGTCCACTAAGAAAAAGCACAGAAAGAGAAATGAGAGCTCTTTTGTTCATTTTACTCATTCTTCCTTAGTTCCTAGGTGAATACTTATAAATGTAATGGGGAGAGTAGATGGGTGGGTTCGTACTAATTCAAGGAATGGGATCCATGAACACAGGGTCAGACACAGCAAAGTAACAGATTTTAGAGTAACAAAAAGGAAGCAGAACTCCTAAAGAGGAAAGAATCCTAAGAGAGGGATGCCTTGAGGGGTTTTTCATTCAGAAGTAGAATGTGAAAAGTTGAATAGCTTGGGCAGAGAAAAGGTCTGGAGTAGAGGTACCAGGAATGGAGCAGAAGCCTGGACATAGAGAACCTCAGACCATTTTCCATTACAGTGGAGAGTTTAAGAACTCTGAAAATATGCCCTTTTCAGGCCAGTAAATATTAATGTACAGTTTATATTAAAACCAATCTTTCAACTGTGTCTTGAAGACCCAGGGTCTGGTTGGGAATGCACCCTAAAGGGATATCCAGTGGAAGCTTTTTGTGGGGTTAGAGACATGGGAAGGTATGCCAAGGGGATGTCTAGTAGAATCTTTGATGAGGCTTGGCCCGCATTGGACAAAATGGAATGAGGAAGGCCTCAACACTCTGGTGGAGAGAAAGACCAAAATCAAGGGGCATCCCCATGAGAGTTTGGTTTTTCTGGGGTCTTTCCTGAAATGACCAATGGAACAATTGGCAATCAATAGGCATCCCCAAAGAAGGCAAGTCATTAGCCACCCAGTGTTGGTTGAGGATTTCTCTCACCTACCACTAAGATTTTTGGAGAGGAACAGTATCCTCAGGGGAACAGTATCCTTGGAGAGAGAAACTGTGTCAAGGATTCCAGCGAATCCAGAAAAGTCAGAGAGGATCACTCACCAAATAAGTGATGGACGGTGGAGGATGTGATGTCCAGCAATGGGTTTATCCTCACTGGAGTCCCCACAGGGAGAAGTGGTGGAAAGAGAAAGAAAAAGGAAAGACACGGGTTGAGGTCAATGGAAGGCCAAGAGAGGCCGTGCTTGGTGGGAACCTCGGAACACTGGTCACAAGGTCTCAGCACCAAACTGTAAGGAAAGAAGCAAATGGAGGAAATAAAGTAGAGTGGCAGCAGCTCAAAAATAACAGAGGTTTATTGGGAGAAACCTGCAGAGGGGGCCCCCCCAACAGAGTCTGGGACCGAGGTCCACTTACAGGCTAGGAATAGATATAGAGGATACGAGGGAAAAGAGGATTATGATGTTGCTAGGGAGTTGTCAGGGAAGGGTTTCCTTGCATAATGGTGGAGTTTTATAGGTGGGTTTAGAATTACATGGCTCTTGTTCTAAGAAGGAGGATAAGATGCACAATGGCATTACCTAAGTCAAGTTCTACCTAACAAAAAGCATGGAGTTTAACTTGTTCTAATTCAGTCCCCAGTTTTTCTCCTTTCCCTCCATTCCTCCCACTACCTTTCTTTTTTGATATACAGTCAGTTGTATCAACACATGATGAAGCTAGTGATGTTTTAATTTAGAAAATAAGGATTCTTATAGCTGAGATCTTCTGTATCTTCTCCTCCCTTATAGCTCATTCTTTTACTGTAATCATACTCAAACCTGTTCTACACTCTCTTTTCTCCCTAAAACCAGTACTCCTCAAACTTTGGACGATAAGAACCCAAAGAAATTGTTAAAAATCTATATTCCTGGGTCCTAATTCTAGAGAATGATTGTATGTTTATGAGTAGAAGTTAGAAATCACCATTCCTATGAAACAAACTAGGAAATTCTGAAGCAGGTTTTCCATGCTCTCAGGAAAAATTTAATAACTCTTGATTAAGATGCTAATTTTATGCAAATATCAAGATACAGGGAGTATCCGTACAGTGAGGAAAAAGAAACCAAGTGATGGTGGTGCCAACAGGACAGGAAGGATTTGACAGGGAGAAGCACAAGAAGGACACTGGAGAGAACAAGGCTTAGCTAAGTACTCACATTAGCACACAAACTAAGCCAAAGAGAAATTTACAAATGCAAATGGTGTCCAGTCCTGAGGATGGAGGACAAAGGGATTGACAAACAATCTGATAAGGGTATATTTACGATAAGCCCTGCCAGGAGAGCAGTACCTTCTCAGGATGGGGATACGAGGGTTTTAATGATCCATCAGAATTAGGGTAAGAAGCAAAATGCCATGAGGGAATATTTATGGAGGATTGATAAAATAAGTAGTTACTTCTGTGATTCCTGATTGATCAAGAGCTAGTGGTTAGAAATAAAGCATGATTGGTACTTCATTTTTGTGTCCAAAAAGAAAGCTATCCCTTTCTGTGCAATATAAATGCAACATAGCCTGTGACAAACATGAAAGACAAGGACAAACAAGTTTCTATGATCTATTCAGGAAAGGGCGTCCATCTTCTGGAGTAGAGAGGGCATCTTGGGGCCCTAACCATTGCCTGTCATTGCTCTGAAGGAGGATCTGAGAGCCTTTTGGATGGCCAGTTTAATACATATCCTGGGGGATGTTTTTCTCTTTTTCAGGATCAGATCCTCAAACTACTCAATTAATTCCTCTGTGCAAAGTTCCTATCATCAACAGACAAATGAAGTAAGGTTACAAATAGAATTTGGTAATAAATCTGTTTTATTGCTGCTTTGGGGTGAATGTACAGTTAGTCATATCACTCAGATAAACTCTCTCTCATGTAAGACAATGGTTTATGGTTAAAAATGCAGGTTCTGAATTCAGACTAAAATTATAATCACTAATTTCAATACTTACTAATGTGAGTACTTATTCCTCGTGTGTAGAAGGGAGATAATAATAACACCTGCCTTGTGCCTAGGCAGAGAGATTTAACAAAGAAAGAATGCAATGTTTCTGGTATACCGTAACTACTCAACAAATCTGTTATTATCACTAGGCATTATTTTAGTTGTGGCATTCCAAATCAGTATACTTCCAGCCCTCTCTGCCCCTCAAATAGGTTCAAGTTTCATAGTCATACATACTAATGCCATGGTCGGAAACCAGAGTCAGACAAGCTTAACTCTACCTGGGTTTATTTTTGGTTTTGCATTTGTTTTCTTAAACTTGCTGTGTTTCATCTTGCTCAGTGTAGAAAATAATAATAGCTATCTAATTGTGTAAGTTAAATCATGCTGATCAAATGAAAATATGTTTTGTTCCATATAGTTCTGATTACCTTCACTGATTCTCATCTTGTCAAGCAGTATTTTAGTGCAAAATGCATAGAAACAAGAAAACACTTCCAATAATAACATAAATAACTTACAACTATATGGCATTTATCCTAGGCATAAATTCAATCAGTAAGATTACTTTGAGATTCAAAATGACAAATTTTAAACAGGTACATACAGGGATGGTATTGCTATTGTGTAGGTTTATATGAGAAACAGCTAGTCAATTGAAAAAGATCTTTGGGAAGTAAGCTGTTAATGGAAGATTGGATAACAGACTACAGTGTATGTATTTTATAGTAGCTAGAAGTTGATACTGACTCTTCAACATCTGGACTTTATAAGTTACTTTATTAATAATATTTATCTGATACTGTAGAAATAGTCTCAGTAACACATTTTTCTTATTTTAAATGATTTTTAGTCTACAATACTGCTCAAAAATCCTTCTCTGAATTTCATTAAGGTAATTCTTTGATTTTAGAGATACTGACTCCAGTGGAATGAAGCTTTATTATTAGCTAGCTACTTAATCCCTGGGGTTTATTTCTGCCAAAACTGATGTCAAAGGAATTTGGCCGGAGTGCTCTCTTCTTCATCCTTGAAGGAGGATTCCTTACCTCCATTAATACTCTTTGTTGAGGTGACTTCAGACAGAATTAAGAAAATGTCTATGGTTCTCATCTTTAACACTGGTAGCCTGAACTAATATATATGACCTTGGATTAAACTTTGTCAAAACTCTTGACACTTCATTCCTTGTCAAAGAGTCACTTGGTGGGAATTTCCATGATTATTCTCTTAGAATATTTTTCAACATTTTTCCCTAATTGATAGGCAACAATTATTTGATCCTGAGTGTTTAATGTTGGATGTAAGAAAATGGTCTTGGAATCAAGATGTCTTGTGAAACCCAGTCCTTCAAACAGGTAGATGAATTTTACACGATGCCCAAAACTCCAAGGACAAAATAAATATATCTCCAAATTAAGGCAGAACTTTGAGAAGGCAATTTGGTACATCCTATGTCTGTTGGTTCCATTCCCTCTTTCTCCCTGTTTATGCCATTTGAAATCATAAAAGCTACATTCAAGAGATTTATTGTAACCTATAAAAGTCTGAGGGTTGGGAAGAGAAAAATAACACTTAGTGAAATTGGAGCTTTACAATGTTAAGGGCCATGGGGCTTCTTAGCTGATTAATAAAAATAAAATCTTTAAGGACACAAAAGCCTAAATTTTTTAAAGTTTTGATAGTCTACGTTCAGCCAAAACATATTAGGGCACTGAATGCTAAAAGAGCTCTTGGTATAAGTAAACTTTGCTCATGGTGCCTTTATTCTGTAAAGTCTTCTCTGACCCCTCTATTCCAGAAGATTCCTCTAAGGCCACACTACTCAGGCATGTGGTTCTCAGACCTAAGTCAAACAATGGAAGTAGCAAGGGTGTTGGTATCTTAGAGGCTGCCTGTGAAATCCTTCCTCTATCCCTGTATCTGCTGATTCCATTTTTCTCGTAGAAGAGTTGCTTAAAAGTCCTTAGTCATCCTTTTCTTACATGAGAATAATAAAACCTACTTCTAAGAGTAGCTGAGAGAGGAGATACTACACATAAATTTCCAAATATGTAATTGGTGTTTAATATTATCCATGTTGTTATTACAAACTGCTTGTTATCATAATTTGTTTTTGCAAATCACTTACAGAGAGAAATATAAATCAATATATTATTAGAATATAAGGCAATATTAGATACTCAATGTAATTTTACTGATTGATTAAATGATGATTGGTAGCTATAGACCATTTATAAAGATCTGTTTCATTTTCCTACCAGGGGACTGGGAGATGAGAACAGAAAACTGGACTCGGGTAACAGGATTTTTCCTATTGGGCTTCCCCAGTGGCCATACCCTGCAAATCCTGTTGTTCCTGGGGTTGATGGTGACCTACATTGTAACAGTCACAGGCAACCTGCTAATCATAGTACTTAGTTGGATAGACCACCGACTGCACACACAGATGTACTTCTTCCTGTGGAACCTATCCTTCTTGGAGCTGCTGCTGGTATCTGTTGTGGTTCCCAAGATGCTGGTCATCATCCTTACAGGAGATCACACCATCTCATTTGCCAGCTGCATCATCCAGTCCTATCTCTACTTCCTCCTAGGCACCACCGACTTCTTCCTTTTAGCAGTCATGTCTCTGGATCGTTACCTGGCAATCTGCCGACCTCTCCACTATGAGACCCTGATGAGTGGTTATGTTTGTTCCCAGTTGGTGCTGGCTGCCTGGTTAGCTGGGTTCCTCTGGGTACTTTGCCCCACCATCCTCATGGCCAGCCTGCCTTTCTGTGGGCCCAATGGGATTGACCACTTTTTTTGTGACAGTTGGCCCTTACTGAGGCTCTCTTGTGGGGACACCCACCTGCTGGAGCTGGTGGCTTTCCTGCTGTCTTCATTGCTGTTGCTAGGCTCTCTGGCCTCGACCACAGTTTCCTATGCCTTTATCCTTGCCACTGTCCTCAGGGCTCCCACAGTGGCCGAGAGAAAGAAAGCCTTCTCCACCTGTGCCTCTCATCTGACAGGGGTGGTCATTTTTTATGGCAGCTCCATCTTCCTCTACATTAGGTTGTCAGAGGCTCAATCCACCCTGCTCAACAAAGTTGCCTCCATCCTAAATTGTATCATCACACCTCTGTTGAACCCATTTATCTTCAGCCTCCGCAATGACAAGGTGAAGCAAGCACTGAGAGACACCCTTAGGTAGCACAGCTCCAGTCCTTCAGGGAAACCATGTGGGTCACAATTCAAAGGAAATATCCCTATTAAATTGGGAAAATAAATGCAGATTGGAAATATTTTTTGATGTACTAGAATTTTAAAAGACTCAGTCAACACTCTATACTTTTCTCAACCAGTTATACATGACTCTTACCCCATATGAAATACGAGAGTTAACCCTCATCATTCTCCCTGTGGTCCTGCTAGTATCTCTACATCTCCACAGAGAAGGCAAATTCAATTGGTTCAATTTCAGAATTCTGATTAAGACATGTTCCCTCTGAGGTGGACTCTGAATTTGAAAGCATGCATCAGTGTGTGGCCTCCTTGCAGGGAAGCAGATCCTCATGTATGCTGAAGGGACCCCTATCAGTGCTTCAGTCCCCTGTAAAACATTGCCAATCAGGGTGTGCCAAAACATGGAAATTCCAACTTAGAATTTAGAGATGAGTAAGAGGCACTGGAAGGACTTCTAATGAATAATAGGGGCTACAAACAAGATCACCAGAATCTCTGCCTTGAGAAATCCTGTTCTGTTTACAATGATAAATGGTTCTTTGATTCTAGTAGAAATAAATCACGTTAAGAAAGGAGCCACTAGTGTTCCCTGCAGCACAGACAGCAGGTACAAAGGCTCACAGGTGCCCTGAGCATATTCAGGAAACTCAAAGTACAATATGATCACTTAGAAGGCAAAGAGAAGGAAGACATGGGGAGAGGGACCCAGTCAACACAGCTCTGTTTCTAATATTTTAAGAAGCACCATTTAGTAAAAAGTACAACACAGCCACTTGCTTGTCCTGTACATCTCCAGACCCCTAAATTAGATAAGAGAAATTATTTGTGGCTCTAGCATAGCTATCCTTCACTCTGTATGATCTGAAAGAACTATAGATTATATCTAGTTCTCTTAAAATACAGTTCACTGATAGATAATGGTAGCACATCACTAGCGTTATATTTAACAGTACAATCTACTTTGTTTTTCCCTGGTTTCCTCATGTGTAAAATAAAGGAATTGAATGGGATAACTTTTAATATTTTAGGGGATCACATATCTCTTTGAGAACTTCATAAAATCTACAACCTCTTTCCTCCAAAAAAAAATATAGATATAAAACAGCACAGGATTTCAAGTTACGAAACACTAAAATCATTTCTGGAATCCAAAGTTAAATAAGAGAAATTATTTTTGGTTCTAGCAATCTGTAATTCTGTACGATTTTTAAAAGACTACAGATTATGTTATCTAGGTCTGTTCAAACACATTTCACTACTAGATTCTGATATCAAGTGCCATCATTAGCATTATATTTCAGTAGTAATATAGATGAATGAACAGAAGATAGATGAATCAGAGATGATAGATAAAAATAGATTTGGTTAAGGAAAGAGAATGACGTAGAATTTGACACTAGTAGGAAAACTGAGGCACAGTAGGTAGACTTTATTGTATACTGCAGGAAAAACTATATATTTTATAATGTCTACACCAAGTCAATTAAAGAACCATAACACTTGAACATAGTGGGCTCCTAAGTTGCATCTGCCAAAGGGCATGAATAAATAGCCTATTTCTAGATTCACCAGAAGTCCTAAATTTCAACCCCTGTCAGTGCCCATTGGGAAACTTGAGACATATTTATCTACTTTAGAAGGAGGCTAAGTAATTATTTTTATAGGAACAATAAGAGGAATGTAACAGTCTTTTGGAAATTGCACTGACAATTTTGCTGGACTAACTATATCAAGTAGTCTTGGAAAATTATATTTCACTTCCAGAATTAAAAAAAAAGATAAGCAGGCATAATACCTACCATCTGTCAAGCAACTTTAAAATCCTATCATTTCTGTGCTGTTGAAATAAATTCCATGGTTTGGTAATAAATATGTGAAACTTTTTAAAAAAAATATTATCATTTCAATGTTTATAAATCTCTTTAGATTCTTCACCAACCTAAATTTCCTTGCAAGCTAAAGGAGTCATATAAACTTTTAGTTTAAATCAGCACTATCACTGAACAAAAGTCATTTTGTTTAATTCCTAATCATCTCTGTGCTTTTCCATAACTTCTGTTCTATACAGACACATTGATTTTATAGTCCATAAGAATTATTTGGGAGCCCAAAGGCAAAATATTTTGCACACAAGGAATCAAAGCATTTAAATTATCTCCTTAAATCAGGCATTAATTAAGCTCTATACACCAAAATTTTCACCATATTGCCCAGAAAGATAGGGACCAGGAACAAAGAAGGTATCAATCATTTTTGAGGTTTACAATATTTGTATCAAGAAAATAGTCACAGAATTTAATTGTTGGCTTAAAAAGAAAAAAGTTTCTATTTTCTTTTTTTTAAATTTTTTATTTATTATTATTTTTTGAACAACCTTACAAGATTTTAACAAAATAATATAAAATGTGTATAAAATGTGTAAATATTCTGGATATTGCAATTATCTCCAGGAGTGCCCCCCCCATTACCCTCCCTTATCCCTCCCTTCCCTTTCCCTTTATAACTCTAAAAAAAGGTATTAGATTGTAAAGCATTACATCTTATCTGGATTTAACTCATGT
>PVKS010034498.1:0-20857 GCA_004027875.1 Aplodontia rufa
AGCTGGTTGGCTCTGGCAGTTGCCAAACAGCTGGGTTTTGAACCCTAAACCCATGGCAGAGCCAGCACTTATAATTTCACAAGAATTTCTCTAAACATATTAATTTTCCCAAATGTCAATTATCATGAATATCCACAGCACCTAAGAGTTTAATGTGTTAAAAACACTACACGGATGAGTCAGAAAGGGACATTCCATAGAAGATGACTTTGAAAGGGAAAAAATCATATGCAAAATTTAGAGATTATGCATTAAATTAATTTACTAATTAAAAGTTGGTTTTCCAAGCAAACACTCCACAGCCACTTTTAATTTGGTGTTTGGCCTTATACTTTTACTGAAATTACCCTCAGACATTATCAATGACCTAGAGAAGGAGACATTGTTTCTGAATTTTTTCTCATTAGCATTCTTTCTTTTAGATCAATACACAGATATTACTATTGACTATAAATGTATATGAATGTATACATGTATATATTTTATTAACACAGTATAAACTTTTTGAATGTGAATCCACATACTAATATTTATATATCCTGCATGATATGAATATATTGAAAGGGAAAGGCATTAGCATGCCATAAATCATACATGTAAGGGGGAAATATCTGAGATGGAAAGAGGATGATAAAATAAATGGAAATGGAAGCATGTAAATTCAAAGGATGCTTATTAGTTAAGTTCTTATCAATTTAGAGAAGATTGACATCTGCTATCATGCTGAGCTAAGAAATTTACATACCACGAAATTTCTATCAATAGCTGATTCTTAGGTTAAGTAAATAATAAAGTGCTCAATAATTCCCTTACTTACTGGGAAACAAGAATAGAATTAGGAAGTCTTGCCTGTCTATTAGTACTGAGAATATGAGCTGACACTTTAATGTCACTCTGAGACTGAAATTCTATTCAGTCAGTCTTGAAATAAATTAAGCTCTTTGGTGCGAGTAGAACATCAAGTTGATACTCAGAATGGTCATTCTACCACATGATCAAAGCTGTTCCTAGTGGGCAGCCAGCACTGACCCACGCAAACCACGCGTACCCTCTATTAAGAAACTCTTCATGTCTTACTGGAATAACTCATTCAGGTCACTGTTCACAAGCAGAATGAGAGCTCATTAGTTGCAAGAAGTATACTTTGTTCATCCAGGCATCTGAGTCAAGAACAGAGTGTGACGCCTCATTAGTGGAAGAAGTTCAGGGAAGAAGTGATGGAAAATACCATAAGTAAATAAATAAGATAAAAGACATATATTTGTAGTTGTATATATGTATATAGATAGATACCTTTATATTTGCTATACAGTACATTTATATTGACTATATACACATAAGTAGAATATTTTATATTTAATATGAGTATATAAAATATAGCACACATATCAATAAGTGGATATATATATGAAATGTGTAAATTAATAATGCTTAAAATAATATGTTAATTGCTCATACAGTCAGTTTTCTCCATTTTTTTCTTTAATGGTCTTCTAGAAAAAGCATAAAAGACTGGTCATGGTGCACAGAGTCAACATTCTGCAAGTTGTGTTGATAAGGTTAATGCCATAAGGAACTTAGCCAGACAGTTAATAAAATATTCAAAACTTCCATTCTTAAAAAATAAATTGTGCTATTTTTCATGATTTCATATAAATTGTAATCAGCATGTCATGGTTAGACCAACCATTAAGATGTTCTTGGATGTAACATGTGATGAGCATTCAGCATTTTAATGAAAGTTGTTGGAGGATTTATTTAGATACCTTATAACTGTACAGCCATAAAATAAAAGGCATATTTATTTATTTATTTTTAAAGAGGGAGAGTGAGAGAGAGAGAGAGAAAAAGAGATCCAATTTGACTTATTTTTTCCATCTGGCCTTTGTTTCTCCCACACTTAGTTGTGCACGTGGTGCTGGGGTTTGAACCTGGGTCCTCACACGTGCCAGGTAAGCATTGCAACAACTGAGTCACCGCTCCAGACCCTAAAAGGTGTATTTAATCAGGTAAATTCAGCCAGTGTTTAAGCACAGTCTTTGGAGCTAGAGATATCTCTACAGTGTGGTGTATCTGCACTGGCGCTGGGTTGAACAGACAAGTTCGAGTCCTGAAGTGAGTTCTATAGAAGTGTTCATTCCACCTTAATAATTCCCTTCCTCCCTGAAGTGAGTTCTATGGAAGTGCTCATTCCACCTTAATAATTCCCTTCCTCCCTGAGTGTTTTGCAAGAGCCTCATCCACTGCACTTATTTTTATTATTATTTTTTTACTTTTAAAAATCACCTCTGCTTTTAATGTCTAAAAGAAAAGAGGTTGTTAGGTTACTACGAATATTTTTGAAGTACTTTAGTGCTTGTAAAATATAAAACTGGAAGTATTTTCATTACGAAATCATGACCCTATACCATGTGGATTTTCACATATGGCACCTAACAAATGCACATAGACTTTTTTGGTGTCTTTGCAAAGGCACATTTGAGAAAATATAAAAATATACAACATCACTAATTAATCAGTATAGGATAAAATAGTAAAGGAAATTATCTTATCTAAGTAATCCTATAGAAAACCAGATTATCCATTTTTATTCACATATATCTACTGCTATTTAAAAATAACTCTTGTTGATGTCTATATTTGAATTTCTTTCTTTCCTCCCTCCCTTCTCCCTTCCTTCCTTCCCTATTCTCTTTTTCTCTCTTTACTTAGAAAGCTAGCTTTTATACAATTTATGATTTGGGGATGATATCAGCAATTTTCATACATGAAAGGTTTTAAAATGCTTGTTACTGGATAAAAATGAGAAGATACGACTTTTTGAACATGCATATGTAATGTGTTGTGCATCGTCAGTGAGAAACTTGTCTCTTCTTTGCTCCTTGGTTTCTAAGTATTGGTTCTTAGCATTCTATGGCAACAATCTCTGAAATTGCTCCTTCAGTCTCCTCCATTCCAAAGTGTTGTAGAGAGCCCTGTGTCCCACCAACCAAGGATTTGACAGTGCACACTTTTTTATTCTCATGGGGCAATGTTGATTCTCTCTTCCAGGTCCCTGTTGAATGCCAACCAATGGGATATTTGGAACATGGATATTTGAAAATGTTGCAGGACTGATATGGTTAACAAAATTAGAGAAAGCAAAGAACTTTCAAAACGCTGACCCTAAAACAAATGATTGATCAGGTGTGATGTGACAAACCACCAGCTCTGCGGCTTACTATATAAGATACAAACAGTTAATGATACTGGTCCATTATTCTTCAGTAAACCTAATGCCTTTGCTTTTATATTGGATCTAAAAATTTTACAGTGGTCAGCAAGACATAACTAAAATGATCATATCCTCAGGTTTATGAAATAATTAGTGTACTTTTAAATATAATTATTGAAATAACAATTTCTGTGTCATTTCAAATAGAAACCTGAATTTATCATTTACTTTCAAGAGATAGTTATCATACTCTCTAGTTTCTTTTGTGCCTAATTAATTTTTCTTTCTTCTAGTGTTGTACACACACACACACACGTGCGTTCGCACACACACACACAGACACACACACAGCCTATACAGATCTAGCCAGGGGTTTTCAAGCCAATGGAGACAGAATTATATATTCATCCTGACAAAGTGTTAGATTTCTTAGGTTGCTTTTTTTTATTAAAACATAAAAAAAGATATAAATTCTAAAGCCAGGTATAAAGTCAAAATGATTCTCAGATGTTGACAGCTGCACTTTTTTAAATGACTATAAATCTCACCAAATAAATGTCAGTTCTGTACATGCATAGAGCCTGAAATTTGTATCTCATAGTGAGGGAAGTGTTGTGAGATAATGATTTACACCAGATATGGAACTGTTTGCTGGAAAAATCAGGTGTTTTCAGTGGAAAACAGAAGAGTCATTCAGATGGCTGCTGCCACTGAAGACTGAGAAAACATTTTCTCTTTTATTTTATTTTTTACTTTAAAAATCACCCCACATTAATCTGCTTACCCATCCTCTGGAAGCCACGAGGGGTTCACTGATAAATCCAGAGCACAGGGTCTTCCCACTGCAATGGCAACCTGTCTACTGTGCAATGCTTGTGTATTGAAAGTGCTACATCAGAATAAAAATGGCAATTAATTAATTTCGTGGACATATTTATTCTTCAGTCATTCTAGTTAGTATTCTGTTCTTCAAGTAGTGCCTTATACTATTTTAGTGTCCCCCAGGAGTACCATGTCTAATTAAATTGTCATTTTTATTCTGTATTTCAAAGCAGTAATGGGGGAGGGGAGAATTTCATTTCATTCCGAGAGAAATAACAAATAAATCATAATATTTCTTAGGCATACTGAATTTGTTAAGTAACTTTATTATTCCTGCAATTTTTGGACACACACAAACACATACATGTCTACACACAGTGGTTAATGATAGGAATCTATATCACCATTCCAAAAATTAAGTGAGGAAGTTTGAGGTTTATTATCTAAAAAAAATTCTAGTTTTTCTCCAGACAACGATGTGAGATGAATAAACTATTCTGGTTCACTCATGCATGCCTCATTGATCTACACAGGAACTTTTTAAAATTTTTATTGAGGAGTTGAGTTTTGGTACCATCATGAATCATATAGAGTAGCGATATGATAGACTCCAACTTAGGAACTTCTCTCTTGCATGAAAAGGAGCTTCTCACACAAGGTAGGGTGTAGCTAGTTGATTATCTATCTTTCCTTCACAAGAAAACTAATGTGAACACTTTTTTCTTAGCTACCTATTTGATATGTTCTCTCTAAAATTTATAGAAATATCCTGAAAATGACTCCAGAGATTGACTTGGTAGATTAAATATGACTCTTTATTAAATATGTAACAAAGGATTTTAGATATAAATGATGCTACAAATTCTCACAGTGGTGAGACTGTTCTGCATTCTCAGAACCAAATAGGTATCAGAAAGCTTTGTTTGTCCCTGTGTGGTGCTGGTAAATTTATAGTATGCAGGATGCCATGTATGCGGGCAAAAAGAGAAAGATGAGAAGGACGGACAGCTCTTTCTTCTGCACAGTGTCCAGGTTTAAACGGTTGTGTCTCTCTTCCCTGAGGTCAGTTAAGAGGTTGAGAGGCTGAGTGTTCCCCTGCCTCCCCGTGGACCGTGCACACTGTCTTACATTTTCTACCTTCAATTAGAGTGGGGGAGGCACTAACTGTACTGACGCAATGTGGTGCCTGCATCTGTAACCTCTGCTCCACTGTCCACACCTGTTCAAATGACCTGCAGCTACGTGTTCTGAGGGGTGCAACACCCAGACACTAAACCAGCTCCCCACCACATTCTTACTTCCCCAGAAGCACCAAACATTCTTTTCTGTTAAGACCTTTTCAATTTGGCACTCGTGAAACAAGTAATTTCAAATTTAAAGAAGTTATCCTGGGACTGTAGCGGTGGCTTAGCGGTTAAGGTGCTTGCCTGGCATGGGCTAGGATGTAGGTTCGAACCCCAGCACTATGTACACAACAAAGTGTCAGAGCAACAAAAGCCCCATGAAAAACTAAATAAAATTGATTGTCTCTTTCTTTCTCTCTCACCATCCTTCTCTCTCTTAAAAAAAAAAAAAGTTACTCTCAACATAGGGCAATTTTGCCTCCCCTCCCATGGCAGACGTCTAACACTTTTGGGACACATGTTTGGTTGTCTTTCCTGGGAGTGAGTGCTACTGGTGTCTAGCAGGTGGACATCACGGATGCTAATACTCATCCTTTAACGATTACAACAAAGACTTGCCTGTCCCAAGATGCCAACTATGCCCTAGGGCCAGCTCCAGAGACTCAGGTTGAAAAATAGGAAGATATTTTCTAGGAGGTAATGTGGAGAGGGAGGAAGCAGGGAGAGGAAAGAAAGAGAGAAAGGAAGGCAGAGAAGATCAGTCAACTCTGCTCCATGAATGAGTAAAGGAAAGGCAGGGCCTTCAGGCAGAGGAGCAGTGCAAAGAAATGAGCTTTCACTCCAGCAGGACAGGGAAGGTTGGGAAATGATGCCACTAAAGCCACATGCCACTGTCTGATCCCAACTGCATTGACATTCAAGAATACGGAAAGGCAGTGAAAGATCAACGGTCTCCATGATTCAGTGGAGAAAGGGGCTCAGAGATGGGGACTGGAGAACCTCAGGACACTGAAACTACAGATCATTGACAAATGATGAGGCCGCCTCCCAACTGAACTCACTGTCAGTTGAAGTTGTCTTAAGTTAAAAATGTGTTTAATACAACAAACTTACCAAATGTCCTAGCTTAGCCTAGCCTGCCTTGGGCATGCTCAAATCATTTATATTACATTACAGTTGGGCAAAATGATCCAGTACCCAACCTATTCAGAGTAAACAATCAAGCATCTCATGTAATTCATGAATCCTGAAAGCGGAAATAAATGGTTATGTAGGTGTGCTCTTGTACAATCTTAAAGTCAAAAACCATCACAAGTTGGGACCATCCTCATTCTGCAATATGGCTATCGTGGACGCATGCCTTTATTAATAGATTAAAACCACAGAGTAACCATCTCAATGATAATGATATGTCAATGTTGGCTCATTGATCATCACAAATTTATCCCTCTAGTGAAGACTTCAATTATGTTAGCCACTGTGGCAGTGGGGAAGAGATTTTTGGGAATGCTCTGAATTTCCTGATGATTTCCCTAATAAGCTAAAACTGTTCAAAAAATCCCATCTATCATTTTTATGAGTATTGCTTTATGCCATTCACAGATGATCTTCCACAGATCATCTGTCATTGTACCCACAGAAATACCACCACAAATGGGTGAAATGGCCCCGCCCTTCAGATGTTAAACCTTGCTGATAGTTAAGAGGTCACATGCGAGCAGGTCTCTGGAAGAATTTACTGGAGACACAGTGCTACTATCCTGTGGTGGGATTTGCAGTTCATGCTCCCTTGAGACATAACCTAATGAACGTTATTTTTTCCCCTTTTGCTTGGTGTTGTTCTTGCTTTTTATTTTAATTTATATTTTAAATGTTATGTTTACAATATAATAACATACTATATTTTCAAAAGGAAGTGAAAAATCTGCTGAACACAAATTCATAACTTCAAAGGTAAAAAAAGATTGGTCATGGGAGTTAAAAACAATACAATATTCTAATGAGATTTTCTGATATGGAGAGAAGGTCTACTAGAACAAATTCGACTAATTACTGTAATAACATCATTTTTGCAGCTAATGTGAATTCTGATAATTGATTAATTGCTGCTATGTGAATGGAATAATATTCTATTATTTGGTTTATAGTAAAATGTGTTTCTTAGATGTGAGATTAAAATACATAGAGATAATTTCTTGATTGGGCACCCAGCAAAGAAAGGGGGAAAAGGAAATAACAAATACTAATACAATTACATATGTTTATATTCATAATTATTCACATTGAAAGCAGCAATTTTGGTCTTGATAACATATTGCTTCAAAGATTAGTGAGTTATTTTCATTCAAGAACACTGAATTGTGATTTTTCCCACATAAATAATGGTTCATAAAGATGAAAAGACAGATTTGGTTTAGATATAAAATTGGATATCATATAATTCAATAAAATACAATAAGGTAATTTAATAGAATGCATTCAATATTTCTGTATCAATTATATTTCAATAGCTTACAATTTGTCTTGTTTTACTTTTTTTCTAATTGAGGTCATTTCAGTTATTAGTTTTTTTAAGAAAGCGAGAAAGACAGTGAGAAAGAGAGAAAGGGAGAACGAATCAATTTTATTTAGTTTATTGTGACTTTCGTTGTTCCAGCACTTCTCTATGTATGTGGTGCTGTGGTTCAAACCCGAGTCCTCATGCATGCCAAGCAATTGCCACAACCACCAATCTACTATTCCATACCCACCACTTTTCTTTTTTTATTTATTTTTTCATCTGGCCTTTGTTTCTCTAACACTTAGTTGTGCATGTGGTGCTGGGGTTTAAATGGGGTCCTTGCACATGCCAGGCTATTAATGCAAACTGAGCCATAACACAAAACTACAGTGATAGTATTTAAAAATATTAAGAAAAATACAATTATATCATTCAAAAAATTCATGGGGACTACATATCTTACTACACTGCTATGCCAACTTGTTTTATTACTGAAATAGTCTCTTTTACATTTAATATCTTCTAGCAGTTTCATGTTCCAGTGCAATTCCAAAGTGCAGTGTAAATGACACTATGTAATCATTTCCTAGACTTCCACTGAATAGTTCTGGTATAGTTTGAGTATAGGAGGGGATGGGCAGAATGCCATCAAATGATTTCTCTGTACTAGAATGTGCATATGTGTATGTGAGAGAGAGAAGGTGAGAGAGAGAGAGAGGGAGAAGCAACTTTTAATAATGGAGACTTACTGCTGTTCATGGCAGTCAGATAGAAATCCATTCCCTCTCTGGTCCTGTCTCCTCTCTTGGATACCATTACTGCTCGGGTGTAGGTGTCTGAATGAGAAAACTTGCCTGAAAGTTTCACTGGAGTCTCTCTTCTTCAAATTGTTAAGCCTCTAGTAGTAGTTCCTTTAAGTTTTGATAGTCAGTTTACCTTTTTGTAAAATGGTCTTAGCAATTCTTTACCTGAATCATTTAGATCCCCTGAGGCTGGAGGAGATACTGAGACAGTATTTCACAGGTTTCTAAGACATGATCATCACTCCTCATTGTGAGTATTGACTATTTAGTACTAGTAGTGCCATATCCTACGCTTCTGTGACTATACTTAAATGCTCAGAGACGTGAGATCCGCATCACAGAGATCAACACTAGATGACAGGTGGATAGCTCAGAAAGTAAGGGGTATACAGGACCCAAACAATCACTTTAGTCATCTTTTCATCACTGTGACCAAAAGCACTGATAAGAATAACAATAGAAGAGAAAAAGTGTTTATTTTGGCTCATGGCTTCAGACCTTCAGTCCAAGGACCGCTGACTCACTTGCTCTGGTCCAGAGGGGAGGCAGAACATGGTGGGGGAAAGGTGCTGGAGGAAGGAGTCTCAGCTCTTGAGAGCTGGAAGCAGAGAGTGCAAGGGGGGTGTTGAGGAAGTCAGGTCATTCCCCCAGTGACCTGCTTCCTCCTGTGTGCCCTGCCTGCCTGTGGTTACCACCCAGTAACCCACTCAAATTCTCAATCCATCAAATGACAGTCTACGAGTTAGGCTCCATCTCTCGTGAGCTGATGATTTCACCTCTGAACACTGAACACGCCTGCATTGTCTAACTTGAGCTTGGGGGACCCCTCATATCCAAACCATAATAAGGACTTTTCAAAAAGGAAAGAAAAGAAAAAGAAGCAGTAAAACCCAAGAGGTTGAGCAGCTGAGAGGAGAACACAGCTGGCAACAGTGCCTTTTAGTGAGGACTGAAAGTTAGAAGAAACCGGGATTTGAAGGATCGGGTATCCAGTATAAAATGCATGTTGGACAGAGACTCAGGGCAGGGAAACAGACCTTGGAATGAATCTCTACAACTGAAATATCAAGAGCAATTCACAATTCAGAAAAATCAAATATCTGGTTACTATAAAAAATCTTGTTTGTTACTTCAACTTACAAATGTTTTTTGTTATAAAATCTAAGGTACATATCATCGGTGCTTAGATGTAAGGTTATATTTCCATATAGCAATGACTATCTTGAAAGTATTTCAAAATGAATTATAAAAGTTCTCATGCACAAACGCCAAGGTATCTACTCCTTTTTCTTTGGCACAAGCAGGCTCCATTGTCACTTAAAACTGCAATTAATATTGTCAACATAAGCATAAAAAGATTGTTAGCAAAGCAAAATCAACTTTTATTGCACTGGGAATATGTGTGCTATAGTAAACTTTGGCTGTATTCAAAGATGGAGAGGCAAAGGGGAGATTTTTAAAGGCAAGAATGGGAAGGGAAGATCTTCAGAAACAATGATTTTTGTCTACAATGATTAATAGTAAGAATGATGTCAGTCTGCGGTGACAAGACAGTTGGACCTTACAGAACAGCTTTTACTGAAGAGTGGGAGGGGCTTTGTGGAGCCCTGAGGTTCTGACAGAGTCGCTGCAGGTGGTTACATTAGAAAGTCCTTTGCAAGAACTGTTCTTCATAAAGCTCTCCCTCCATTTATTTTTGATAGTGTTGCAATAATCAACTCCATTTTTATTTTGACAACCTTCCCAAAACAGAAATTATGAAGTATAGAATATAACACTCAAGGAATGCATGGTTCAATTTTTTTAAAGTGATGTATGCGTGTAAAATTTCTTCAACTTCAGTTCAGTGGTGTTCAGAGATGGATTCAGGAGAACCAACAGAGTTCTTTGGAATAACAGTTATATTTTATATGCCATCCTTTTAAAAGCAATATGGAACATGTTTAATTTTCATTGGTCAGAAAGTCAAATCATTTCCTTTTTTAAAAATAATCTAAAGGAAAATATTCAGTATTTCCTATCAAATAAATCTGCCCTCTAATTTCAGTGGAGCACCAGGGAAATAGAGACCACTTCCTCTATAAAGTGACCTCAAAGTACAGGAACATCTATTAGCAAACAGAAAGGAGAGAGAATTTTTTTTCTTAATCTATAATAAATATGTTCCATAAAAGGCAGACTAAAATACTTAATAAAAGCACTAAATAGGGTGTTTCAGATGTTACAATACAGGACAATGATTTATACTTTGAAAAGTAAACTTAGTTTTGTATCAAGAAAATGTTGAAAACTTTTATTCAATTGAAAATAAGTATATGAAATTATCAGAGGGACAATGTTTATTGGGTTCTTACCTAAACCTTGATGGACACAAGCCAAACTAATTTAACAGATCATGGACATAAAAGGAACACAGTGAATATATGTATGCCTCTTTCTGGAGAGTACATGGGAGAAAATTGCTTTGTGCTCTACCTGGTTCTCCTTGTAAAAGGCCCCGTCTGGAGACCCCTCCCCATGCAATAAGGCACCACACAGCTTACCCAGAGAGGGAGGACAACATACCCAGGTCTGCCTTTCGTGGTAGGCGTTGCTGAACTTCAGCATGACTGGTTTCATGGCTTAACTTACTTTGTTTCTTAACCTGTAATGGTTAAGAAACAAAGTAAGCTATTTTCCCTTAAAGTGAAAGGGAAAATCCATAACTTAGACAAATTAACTTTGATATGCATATAGATAACATTCTAAAATGTATCACCTTTGATTGCTTTATCTTAGCTAGTTAGGGAAAACTCTTCACAAAGTTGAGAACATAGATCAGGGACAGAAGGCGTGCTCTGTCAATACCCCCAAAGAAATATTTGATTTTTTAACTATTTTATTAACAAAAAACAATAAATACAGAAATATGCTTCAATTCATTGAATACTTAGAGATTTTAACTAAATAGTTCTTAAGCAAAGTTGAACAAATGGGATTATTGACTATGAAGATCATCAAATAGGATTAAAGGTGAATGGATTATTCTTCACTCTAGTAAATCACTTAAGGCAAAAGCACAAGGAACATTAGCAAAATATGTCAGAAATAAAAGAATATGTTAGGAACTAGAAGGTGCACAGAGAAAGCCGGCAGTATAACCTGAAGCTGGAACCAGTGAGTCATGTACCTATTTCTCAAGTTCCCTCTCTTATCTCCACTCAGTAGTAGTGTCTTCAAGAATGAGATGTCTCTGGACGGAGTGCTTTCCTGCAATGACCAGAGTTCAAGCCCTAGCACCATATACACATACGCAACTAAGTGTTGGAGAAATGGAGGCCAGATGGAAAATAAACAAAATTGATTCTCTCTTTTTCTCCTTCTCTCTCCTAAAAAAAAACGAGGCATTTCACTGCAAACACACACGCACACACACACACACACACATTCACCCTCTGTTTCCTTAATATGTCTGTACTTTTTCTGTTTCATATGAATCCAAAAATCTAAACCAAGGTTTGGAAACTATGATTATCTGGCCGAATCTGATCAATTACCTGTTTTTGTGCTTGAACTTCATTGGAACATGCCTAAATCCGGAACATGCCTAAACCCATTAATTTATATGTTGTCTATGTCTAGGTTTGTGTGATAGTAAAAAAGTTGAACTGGTGAGAAGCTGGGTGCCCTGCAATGATAAAGAAATTTGACACATGCTCTTTAAAAGCAGAAGTTCCCTCCCTCCTTCCCTCCCTTCCTTTCCCCACTAAAACTAAAGACTAAACCTAGGGAATTAAGGTCAGAAGAAATAAAATTTATTGAAATGTATGTTAAAATTTTGTTCAAGAGTAAGGTGAAATTATTTGTCATGGGTCAATGTTCCCAGTGAGAAAACAGCAAAATGCAAAAGTAAGACCTTATTCCTCTCACACTTTTATTTTATTTCTAGAAATTTCCTCTAAATTTTCTTATTAAAAGAAATCCTAGAATAGATGCTGATGAGGTTCCTACTTTATTTGATCAAGAGTAAATAAGGATTTGAAAAATGGAATACAGAGGGTATTTATTGCAAGAGAAATTTTGGATTCAATCAAGTTTTACTTAGCATATGGAAAATTAGAAGCTTTAAAATGAACCAAAGGCTTGAACATGAAAAGTCTATACTGTGAAATTTTTCAAAGTAGGCTTTCTTTGATCATAATGCCTTATGGTGCATGGGAAAGGGAACAGGCAATGAGACAATCACCGAGGAACTTGTCAAATCAGTGCGTGCAGGGCACCAAGGAGGCGTTCCTGGGTCTAGGGAGTTATAAGGAAGGTAGGGGACAATTTTACCCAAGTCACTGAGGAAGTAAAGATGTGGGTCTTCAGCAGCAGTCTCAAACACTGAGGTTAGCATTTGCTTGGGGGCGGGGAGGAAAGGGGAGTTCTTAAATGCTTTCCAGGAACACAGAACCCTGCTGAAAGTTCAACTCTCTTTTATTTGTCTGTATAAAGGATAGAGCAGGGCTGGAGTGCTGGCTCAGCAGTTATGGCACTTGCCTGGCATGTGTGAGAGTGTAGGTTCAAACCCCATCAATATGTACAAAATGAAGTGTCTGAGCAACGAAAGCCACATGAAATACTACATAAAATTGATTCTCTCTGTCTCTCTCTTACTGTCCTCCTCTTTTAAAAAATGGGGCAAAATTTAAATGAATAATAAATACAAACAAATTAATGAGTTGTTCCTCATTTTAAGTCATATCATTATAAATTTTTGGCAACATGAAATTCCATATTGCTTTTACAGACAACTTTTGATAATAAGAGATCGTCTAATGGAAAATAATTAATGACATCCAAATGCATTTTCATTTATTCTGGGTCACAGATGGTATTCAGATCAACAAATATCAATTGTGAAGATAAGAGTTATAACCATGATAAAATGTTTTGGAAATACGTAAAATATTTCTATGGCATAATGGAAACCATTGAATATTAGAGAGCTGTACAATTGGTGATTCTACTTGGAATATGAATATATGGTCTCAATGTATGAGTAAATTTAGAAAGATTACACTGGTGTCAGAGATGGCAATATTGTTTCTAAACTCTTTTTCAGTGGGATTTTGTTGCTATTCACATGAGAAATATATTTCTTTTTTTCTGGATTCTGGTCTGGAAAAAATGAGATGTTGAAAGTCACATAGTGATGCTCCTCAAATTCTGACCCATTTCTTTTTTTTTAATTGACCTTTTATTTTTATTTATTTTTTTATTATTGAACAACCATACAAGTTTTTAACAAAATAATATAAAATGTGACTAGATTCTGGATATTAGATTTACCCCCAGGAGAGCCCCCCCAATTACCCACTCTTATCCCTCCCTTCCCCTTCCCACAATATCTCTAAAGAAGTACTATCTGACCCACTTCTTAATAACGCTTGTACTCTTTGAATCTTCCTTCCCTGGATAACCATGCAAGGAAGCTAGTTTAGCCTCCTGGAAGACAGAAGGCCAAACGTAGAGGAAGCAGCTGAGTGCCTATGGCAAGTGTCTGGTGTGGACTTTCAGCTCAGACCCCTGACAACTGCATGACAAGTCTGGATTGCAGAGAGAGCAGCTCACCGAGGGGTGAAAAGTTCTGAATTCGTCCTATTTTAAGCTACTATAATTTGGGATGAAGCAATAGCTAACTGAAGCATCTGGACTCAATTGAAAGAATCAATCTAGAATGATACTAAATAACATTATTGATATTTTGACTTTCCATAATTTCGAGTATTCTAGAACATGGATTACATAGACACCTCAATGGGGAAAAATAAAGTATGTGCACATGTGAATGTAAATATTAACATATATAATTCTTGACTATTTTATAATTATATTCCTGAAAAGTAGCTCTTTCAGTTTGTATGCGTATTTTTAAAGCTAAAGTAAATAATTACACTCGAATGCTTTGACCTTGTTTTTCAGTAAATATTGACCTTTACTAAATTGGAGGGTGGGGTTTTGACCTACCTGAAACATCCTAGTCAGGGGGCATCTGTGTAGAGCTGGCCACAGTAACTGTGACCAGGGGCTACCATCAGACATGCTTGAGTAGTCCCCTTGCCTTCCTCTGAGGTCTAATTTAGCCAAAGGCATCTTTGTAATTTATTAAATTGGCTTTTTGACCAGTTCAGAGTCAATAAGATCAAATGCTAGATAACTGTCAAGGCAATCTGAGAAAAATTACCCTGCTAGTCATGGGAGAAACCTTGAGTTCAATGCTCCGGTCACTCTCCACAGTCTTGCTTCTAGGAACTATTAATGTGCCCAGTGCTTTCAAGCTGCCATTTCTATCTTGCAAACTTCTCACTGCAGCTTAGAATGCTTCGTGAACCTGAGGACATGTGGCTACTGCCCCTGCGTTGGTGGACCTTGCGGACAACACACTGTATCTTGTATGTTAAAAACCTCCAGCACATTCATGTCTCCAGGATCCTAGATGCAGGTGGAAGAGAGCTATCTTTGCCCATTCTTTGTAAAGATGATTTAAAGATTCTTACGTTGTATTTCTAAACAAGACTCTCTTGTAGAGGTTTTCAGTGTCTGATTAGTATCATCATGAAATATCAAAAAGTAATTGTATTTTTGGAATGTGATTCAGTCTAAATATCAAGTTTGGATTTTGTAAATACATTTTGATGTAATTTCTTTCTCAAACATGCATATGTATATGTATTTTTTGGGTGCAAATGATTTATATCTGTCTAAGATCATAACAAAACTTTCAGTTGTGATCATCTTAGGCCATGATTACTAACTATGGAAAGATTGGCAAAATTAGCATAATCTTTTCTTGTTTTAATTTTTAAAGATCATACATTTGCCATACACCAAGGTATTAAAAACCAGGTAATTCATTGAGAATTTTGAATTTTTATAAGGGTTTTGGATTTTTATTAAGCTTTAAATATGGTTTCAATTTTATTTTATTTTTTACTTTGCTTTCTACAAGTTTCTATTTTATTTTTGAAAAATAAACTTTAGATCTATGTATTCGGAGATAAAGACACATTCTGAACATTTGATCAATCTGGTAATATAATGGTCTATGAATATTCACACTGAAGAAAGTGAGAAGATGGACTATAAATAAAACTAAGACTAGAACATTTCCTGAGCATTCCAGTTTTGCATGTCACATTCGCAATGCATCTTACCTTAGCTGAGCAATGCTTTTTGTTACTTGAAGAAATATGAAAAAAACATTTTTCCCCCAAAAAAGACAACAGAATCATGTAGGAGAGAAAATTTTATATGGTACCATTTTAGTTTTGAGGCTAGCCAGACCATAAGCTTGAGATTTTTAGGCAATAGAATTGCTTTGCCTTCTAATTCCACATCAAAGTTTCAATTAAATACTGAATTTAGTGCAACTTCATCTAAACACATGTATCGGATGCACTGTCTTCCACAGGAAGCTACAGAAGACATCAAAGAATGTTTTATATTTTGAACCCAGTACCCATCATAAGATGAAGAAATTGTACCACAGTTTCTGAAATATGTATTCCCCAAATAATGGATAATATATGTATTTTGAAAATATATAATTAGTATCAACTCTTTAGTTACCTCTTGTTTTTAATAAGCTGAACATCGGAGAAGGGAAAGGAAGCCCAAAATATTTATATGATTCATACTTTATAAATATTATATGATGTGATGTGCGTATGTGTTTATGTATAAACATATATATTATGTGATTAAAAAGATTTACATTATCAAGAAGTGCTTTAAAAGAGATATTAATGCTGGTTCACTTATGTGGTTAAATTTTATTTCAATAAGATTTTTTTAATATTCATTAAGTCTATAAAATACAGATCAAGATTACAGGCATCTTGATGTATGAAATGTTGATTGTATTTTCCAAATAACCTATGTCTTTTAAAGTTTCATTCAATATTGATTGTTTCTAAATGTCAATCAAAATATTCTTTACCGTCAAATTTTTTAGCCATTTTTTAACATTCATGTAAAAATAAACATTTTTCAGAAACATGTGTTCTCCCAAAGTACCAGAAAACATTTTGTTGTTATATTACTGCTCCATAGATGCACTACTTTTTCAATTATTTTTCCTAGTTATCATTGCAGAATGGTCTGAAACTATTGCATGTTTTTAAACATTAAATTATGACCCACATACCTTCCAATATGGTTTAAATAAAATATAAAAATATTTATACAGATATAAAGATATTTATATCATATCTGTATCAATGTATTGGTTTATGACTATGTGTGTATTTAAATATGTAACTTTTAAAATTATTTCACATAGCCAATTTCACTCTGAAAATTTTGGGACATTTGGGAAAGGAGAAACCAAGTTCAAATTGTTCCTATATTCTGCCACCCTGCTCAAATAGGATCAGTTGCATAAATCATTTCCTGAAGACTTGGTTATGCCTCCCACCCACTTCTGAAGTTGCTTTCCAACTTCAACCCACACAGCATATGAACAGAGGTATTCAGCTATGGGGAAGCTTAGCATGAAACCCACATTTCATTAAGGACATTTATCCTAATTTTCCTTGCATTGAAGTTTGATACAGATTTATCTAGTTCTCTGTGAATTAGCTTAGAGTTTGATATCTAATCATTTGGATCTCAATATCTAGAATATCTAGAATGTGGTCAATATAACATTGAAGTGGTCCATATAGTTTGTGTTGAATGCTTCATAAGTTCTGTCTTATTTGACCCACAAAACATCCATATGGTTTAAGTTTATTGTAAAAGTCAAGTTGAAAGAATAAATGCAGGAAACATGTTCTGCTTTCTCCCAGAATATGAAGCAAAGCTTGAACAGGCAGGCCGTACTTCCAACCAACGTTCTTACCCCAAGTCCATTAATAAAGACTCAACCTGGAGGAATTACACTATGTAAGAGCATTGTAATAATAATTCCTTTTGAAGTGAAAGCCAAACAAAATGCAACCCATCATTTCCATGTTGTGTTAACCCGTTGCTTTTCTGATCAGACTGAATCAATGTGGATTATTTAACTTTAATCTCAATCTTTTATCTGAAATATTATTTGTTACCCCTTGAAAATTAGTGTGAAAAACATAATGTTATTCTTAAATCAAATTTTCTATACTATTGTGCTACATTTTAAGCGGATCATGAATATCAATAGAATGATTGAGTATTTTATTGGAAAAAAAATTCAACCTGTAAATTCACCAGATAATTGATTAACAATTAATTATGCATGTCTGTGGGCAAATATTTAGTCTCAAGTCAGTAATTTTGGTGACATAAATTGGCAGAAATTTCTAAAATAATGTGCTAGGACTCTCAAACTGTCAGTTACATTCCAAACAGTTCCCATTTGTGTTATTACGGGGTAGGAGAAAAAGCAGATGCATTCTAGGAAGATACAGTTTTGATGCTGTAATGGCATTAAAAAATTGACCAACTGTCCCTATGAGCCAACAAGTTGAATCAAACTGGAAGTGGAATAAGAATCAGGAACTTCGAACATGCTGTCTTTTCCAAGGACTGCAATCAAATCCCACATCCTGATGACCTGATTCCTTATTAGACACATATTTTCAATGCTTTGCTTTTTTCCAAGATGCATTTTGCTAGAGATAATCTTTTTCTTGCCACTGAGGTACAAAGGAAATTAGACCACACTGTTGTTAAAATAAATACTACCTGTGTTATTCCTAAGCACAAGTGGCCTTTCACTCAGGTGTCCAGTTGAGACAAACAACCAGCACACACAGTTTTCTTCCTAAGAACGCTGATAGTGGAAGAGACCACTCAGATTCCTGGGGTGTCTCAAGGTCCAGCCTCTCTTTCTTTTAGTCGACATAAATGGAAGGGGACAATTTAGCAGTGGAATGAAACCCTAATAACCCAGAACGGTATACCGCACAATAATGCCCTGCAATCTTGGTTTTTCTCCATCCCTACTTCAATCTACTGCTCATCTTTTTTCTCTGGGACAGCTTTCCAAATGAGCAACCTGTGCATAAATCCTGGTATCAGGCCCTGAGAGCAGGACATAATCAAGTGACCTCAGGAAACTTTAGAGATCATTCAGTTCACCATTGTAGTATTTGTCAGGTATGACAATAATGCCCCCAATTTTTCTTAGGATTTGCATGAATTTGACTGAGATTGTCCTAGCAGTTAGGAACACTTTTTAGGGGGCGTATTGAGTGGGGAGTTTACACTTGACAGAATGAGCAGGTATGACCATCAGCTGGCAGGCCCTGGAACACCTGGAGACTGTGTGGGTCTTTAAGTAATTTGTGTTTTTTCTTGCTTGCTGTCTTGCCCTCTTAAGTAATTAAAATGATATATCTTCTAATCAACACAAAAGACACAAAGCAGGAGGCAAAAAATGAAAGTGTGGGAAAGGGCTCCTGAGCACACAGGGTGCTCGTGGATTGTCAGGTGGAGATGAAAGAAAGCAGCAGACCAATCAGCAATGACCGTAGTCCACTGTGTAAGGTGCCTTCCAAAGGCAAAGCTAAACCCTTGATGATAAACACATGTAACACCAAGAGCTGTAACGATAATACAGGATGACAGATGACAGCACAAAAAATATCTGCAACAGATCACCATTTTCATTGTTTTAGTCCTCAGGAAGTGACTGATGTCTCTTCCTTAATTCCAAATTAGAAAAGCTCTGCATGATATGATTAAGAAAACCCATGCATGCAACAGTCAGTAGAAGAGTAAGGTTGTGTCACTGAAATTGTGTCCTTTGGATCAGGGCAAGTCTCTTCTCAGCAAGAGGATAAATTGTTGGAGTGGTGAAATATGAACAGCCTTAATATTTCCAATCTTTCCTCTGTGATTAATGTTGTTCCCAACATTTCCACAACTCTTTTTAAGACAAGGTTTACCAAAGTAAAATTTATTTATAATAACGTTCACTAAGTTATGTTTGATGAATTTATACAATCGTATAACTTTCACTATGCACACAATATACAAAGAATTCCTCTATGGGTAAAATGTTTTCTTGTACATTTTTCACTCAATACTTAATCCTACCTCATTTTGCATTCACTTTTGATCTATATTTTTCACTATTCTTTTGTTATTTACAGATTTCTCTGTAAATACAGTTACATGGTATATAAGCTTTTTTATTTGAAATTACTTAGTTATAATAATTGACTCTTTGAGAGAGTCTTGCTTTGTTGCTGATGCTGGTCTCCAACACCTGTTCTAATGTGATCTTCCTGCCTTAGCCTCCTGAGCATCTGGGTCCCCAGTCACCCACCAGTGGACCTCCCTTGCCGTAGTGGTTTCAAGAAAGATCATTCACAACACAACCCTGAACCATGTGCATCAACAGTTTCTTATACATGGACAGAAAGCTTTTGAGTGGTTATTCACAAGGTTTTTCACCCTTCACCAATTTGGAACACTTGTTTCTAGCTTTAGGATCTTATGGATGCTGTTGCTGCTATGAAAAGTCAAGAACAGAACAGGGCACAGGATGGCTGCTTCCTGTTTGGCTCCATGACTGAATGGAAAAACTCCAGGACAACTCCATTTTGGAGACATTCATCACCAAAACATAGCACTAGTTTGGGGAGTTTTTTGGATGATCAGAGACTTGGGCGGAGCAAGTTGAAAAGAAGGATTATTTCCCTATCCAGCTGGGACACAGCAGCCACAGCTGCATCCACCATTAATCCCAATGGGCACTGGAGCGAGGGAGGAGACAAACGTAACCTACAAGTAGATCTGCTGCTGAGAAGCCATGTTTTTATTTTTATTTTTTTTTATTTTTGAACAACCATACAAGTTTTTAACAAAATAATATAAAGTGTGTATAGATTCTGGATATTACAATTACCCCCAGGAGTGCCCCCCCAATTACCCACCCTTATACCTCCCTTCACCTTCCCACAGTATCTCTAAAAAAGGATTATGTTGTATAGCATTATATCTTACCTGGATTTAACACATGATAATAGACCAACTTTCTCACTGGCCAGGGTCTAGTCTCAACCTCCACAGATGAGTGGAGACAATGGACCCTTAGTTCTCTGGGTTAAGCTGATTTTACTCAGCATGATTTCTTCCATAGCCATTTGTTGCATTCATTCAATGAAGCGACAATAATGACATACATACACACACATTCAGGGTGAAAAGACAAAGACTCAGACTCAAGACTCAAGACTCAGACAGACAGACAGACAGACTCAGGACTCAAGACAGGACTCAGGACTCAAGACAGGACTCAGGACTCAAGACAGGACTAAGTTTATTGCATACAGCTCTCCTTATATAGTTTTCCACATCCTGTATTTTGTATCAGCAGTTTCACATTGCAGTCACAAGGCATCTTATCAAAAGTACAAGAACTTCTAACATAAAACTTTGT
>PVKS010034499.1:0-20934 GCA_004027875.1 Aplodontia rufa
GAACCACCCCCTTATGGTTCTTGTCTAACCTCGCCTCCTCCTTCCATGCCCCTAACCCCTTCCCTATCTACCTCGGCCACATCACCTACTCCTCCCACTCCTCCCCCTCCACCTACTGAGCCCTCTACTCCTTCCCCCCTTTTCTACTCCCCCTCACTCATTTTAGTCCACAGGCTACAGGATCGCGGACCCACCGTCCTCCCAATCCTCCCTATCTTTCCTCCTCTCACGTGCTGGTCCCCCTCAGGTTGCTGGACCTGAGGGAATCATACAAGTTTATGTCCCCTTCTCCATGATTGATCTCTCTCAAGTAGAAGAAAAAACTTGGCTCTTATACTTCCAACTCTGTATCCTACATTAAGGAATTTCAGTACCTTACTCAAGCTTATAGCTTTACCTTCCATGATCTATACATACTATCCAACACCCTTCTCCCAGAGGAGAGACGTAGAGTTTGGGACCAAGCCAGGACATATGCAGACTAGGTTCACCAGACCAATCACCTCCATCCCTTGGGCGCTCAGGCAGTCCCTGAACAGGATGGATCCTAACTGGGACTACAATGACCCTCAAGATCTAGCACATAGGGACCACCTGTCTATTGGTTGGCTTAAAGGCCACAGCACAAAAGGCCATCAACTTTGATAAGTGAAAAACACAAAAACCCATCACCTTTCTTGGACCACTTAACTGAGGCCCTCCTACAGTACACCAACCTGGACCCTGAAATCCCCAGATAGGAGACAACTCCTCATGACCTATTTCTTTTCCCAAAGCTACCCCGACATCCAGGCCAAATGTAAAAAACTAGAGAGGGGCCCCCTGACTCCCTAAACCAAGGTTTTGGCCACTGGCTTCGAGGTTTACCATAATCAGGATGAAAAGGCTAGGCACCAAAAATACCACATGTTTTCTCAGGCATTACAAATCTCCCCCCAAGCTACAGGGAGAGGAAAACTTCCCCAAAAGGGTTATCCAAAGCCCCCACCTCAAGGGCCCCCTGGACCCTGTTTCAAATTCAGTAAGGAAGGTCATTGGGCAAGAGCATGTCCTAATCCCCAGATCCCATCACGGCCATGTCTAAGGTGCCAACAATCTGGCCATTGGGCAGTGGACTGACCCGCCTGCTGAAGGGGGGCAGGGAGCGCTCCTGATACCCATGACCTGCTTGGCCTAGCGATGGAGGATTGATGTGGCCCTGGGTCCTCTGCCCCAACCTATCCAATAACAAAACAGGAACCCAAGGTAACTATTCAGGTTGATGGGTACCCCATAAATTTCTTAATAGACATGGGAGCCACATTCTAGATTCTAAGGGAGTTTTGGGGAAGCACCTACTCTTCAAGATCCCCTGTTGTTGGGATAGGAGGTCAAACTATTACCCCACATAACCCCCCCTCACATGTCTCCTATCCAGCCTTTCTTTTATACACTGCTTCTTAGTCATGCCTCAGTGCTCCATCCCCTTGTTGGGGAGAGACATTCTTTCCCTAATGAGAGCCTCCATATCCTTTCCCCTAGCCTCCTCTCCTAATCCCAACCAAGTGTTCATCATGGCCTTGTTCCCTGGGGAAGACCCCCATAACAGCCCTAATTCATCTCCCCCACTCTCACCTAAATTGGTAAACCCAATTGTGTGGGACACAAAACCTCCCTCAGCTGCCATAAATGCCTCACCCATTGCTATTCACCTTAAGGATCCCTCCCATTTCCCTAACCAAGCTCAATACCCATTGCCCACATCCAGCCTTAAAGACTTACAACCAGTTATTGAGGAGTTACTAAACAAAGAATTCTTATGTCCCACACACTGCCCATTCAACACCCCCATCCTGGCAATAAAAAAGCCCAATGGATCATACCGACTGGTACAAGATTTGAGACTTATAAATGCTGCAACCAGGCCTATACACCCTTTGGTCCCAAATCCCTACACCATCCTTTCCTCTATCCCAGCAAGCTCTATTTATTTTTCTATCATTGACCTAAAGGATGCTTTCTTCTCTATTCCACTCTCCCCATCTTCTGTAGAGATCTTTGCCTTCATGTGGACTGACCAGATACTAGACACTCACAACAGCTAACATGGATTGTTCTCCCCAAAGGCTTCCGAGATAGTCCACACATTTTTAGACAATTCCTAGCTACTGATCTCAAAAAATTCTTCCCTTTGTGCCCTAACTCTACACTCCTCCATTATGTAGATGACCTTCCTCTTTGTAGTCCATCTCTACCTACTTCTCAATCAGACACAATCACCCTTTTAAACTTTCTGGCCAACCAGGGATATCGAGTCTCCCCCCAAAAGGTACAACTCTCTCTCCCTACAGTCACCTATCTTGGGTTCCTAATCTCTCAAGGAAAGAAGGCCATTACTACAGACAGGAAAGATTTAATCAAAACCCTCCTGGTCCCTCACACCAAACAAGAGATAATTTCCTTCCTGGGACTGGCAGGTTACTTCAGGGCTTAGATACCCAATTACTCCCTGTTAGCTCAGCCCCTCTATGATTTAACAAAAGGAGACCAAAACACCCCATTGCTAACTACAGCCACTCAACCCTTTAAGGTTTTACAAAGAGCCCTCCTAGAGGCCCTAGCCTTACATCTCCTGGACCTTAACAAACCTTTTGTTCTCTCTGTCCATGAAAACAAGGGCCAAGTTTTGGGGGTGTTGGGACAAATGTATGGACCCACTTTCGCTCCAGTAGCATACCTCTCCAAGCAGCTAGACCCTACTGTAAGAGGGTGAGCTCCTTGTCTACAAGTCTTAATGGCTTCCTATATTCTCTTAAAAGAATCCCCAAAACTCACTTTTGGGGCCCCCATCAGGTTAACTTCTCCCCATCACCTCAAAGACCTTCTAACTTACAAGGGCCTACAAACTCTTCCTCCTTGCCATATAATCCCCCTTCTTGTCTCCTTTATTCGTGATTCCTCTATTTCATTTCAAACTTGTGTTCCCTGAAACCCAGCTGCCCTGTTAACCCTCACAACCCCAAATAACAACCCCAATACATAGCTGCACAGAAATTCTTGAAAACCTACTCCCTTGCCCAACAAACATCAGTGAGGGACCCCTAAAGGACTCAGCTCTCACATGGTTCACAGATGGCAGTTCTTTCATGTACCAGGGAACCTGAAAGGCTGGACATGTCATAGTATCCTTATCTCAGGTTATTGAGGCTTATCCTTTACCCAAAAACACTACCAATCAACAGGCTGAATTAGTGGCCGCCACAAGGGCTTGTAGCAGAGGGAAAAACTCTCCCCTATACACTGATTCTAAATATGTATATCACATTCTTCTATCACATGCTGCAATTTGGAGGGAAAGAGCCGTTCTGAACACAAAAGGATCCTCTATAACAAATTCCTCATACATCACTAAACTGCTACAGGCTTCCCAACTTCCTACACAACTCAGAGTCGTTCACTGTAGATCACATCAAAACAACTCCTCACCTATCACCCAAGGAAATTCAAAGGCAGACCAAGCAGCTAAGTCAGCTGCTCTTTCTACAGGTCTGTCCCTTCAACAATAGTAGCCTACTGCCATAGGTCCCGCATGTCCCCAACTCAAGACAGCATTCATAATCGAGAAAAACAAAGAGAAGACCACTCTAAATTTACTCTCTTTACTTATCTCCACTCTATATTCCATACTAGCCCTCAAACTCTAAAAACCTTCCTTGAATCTTTCTTCTCATTAACCCCTCAAGATAAAGAATTCATATACCAGATCACTGCCTTCTGCAAAGTTTGTCCTAGGGTCAACCCCAACACTCCCTTAAAATCTGGTACCTTCCCTTCCCACCAGGTGAGAAGCCAAATGCCTGGGGCCAACTGGCAAGTGGATTACACTAATATGCCTAGGGTGAAAAGACTCAAATACCTACTGATCTTGGTTGACACATTTTCAGGGTGGATAGAGGCATTCCCCATGGCCAATAAGCAAGCTACCACTGTGGCCCACATCTTGTTAACTGAAAAAATTCCCAGATTGGGGATGCCTTCCACTATCCAGTCTGACAATGGCCCCGAAATCACTTCTCAAATAACCCAAACCCTAGCAAAGGGTTTATCCATCCCATGACATTTCCACTGTCCCTATCTACCTCAGGCTTCTGGGAAGGTTGAACGTACAAACCGGACCATAAAGGATATCCTCACAAAACTAACTCTAGAGACCATTGCCTTACTACGCCTAAGGGCGTTACCAAAACAAAAAACAAAAAAACAAAAACAAAAAAACAAAAAAAAAAACCTTCCTGCTCTCTCCATTTGAAATAATGTATGGCAGACCAATCCTCCCTCTGGGAATCACACCCACACCATGGCCTCTCCCTGATTCCTACACCCTTCCTTTACTCTTCCTCATTCGGTCTGAACTATAGAAACAACAAAATCTATTACTTCCAGATCCACAAAACTCAGAGAGTTCCTTTCCCCTTAACCCTGGAGATTGGGTTGACTGTTCCTGTCCAGGGGAACACACCCCTCTAACTCCAAAATGGGAAGGACCCTTTCAAATTATCTTATGCACACCAAATGCAGCAAAACTTAAACAAAAGGGAGAAAAATTAACCTCCTAGATTCATATCTCCAGGTTAAAACCTTGGAAGAAAACCAGCAACAAAAACAACAACCCTCCAAATTCAAGTGTCAAGCACTCCCAGATAACCCTCTGAAACTTCGCTTTTCCCACTTAAACATTCCTCCTACTGTTACAGAGGAAAACCCTTCCTCCTGATAAAATATCTCTCTCATTTATGCTCCCACTTGAACTCCTACTTCTTTTCAATCCAACATCCTAGGCCCCTCCCAGGACCTTTCCAGAATTCCAGATTGCCTCCCAGGCTGTGGAGATTCCAAGGGCCAGTCTACAGCTTCCCATATGTATCCAAACAATGCTATGATTCTGCTACCCTTTGTACCCTTGCCCTCCTGTTCCCCCATATGGATGTGGTTCCTGGAGATGTTGAAGTCCCCATTCCCCTCATGGCACACACAAAACCCACACCCCAAAGACTGCAAGACAATAACCCTCGGGAAAGGTGGACCATTCAATTCATACCCCTACTTGCCACTAAGAGAGTCACAGCCAGCCTGGCCACAGGTACAGCGGGGCTAACTACCTCTCTAACATACTACCACTAATTGTCTAGTCAAATAATAGAAGACATCCAACAGGTGGCAGAGTCCATTCTGGCCCTTCAAGGTCAACTAGACTCCTTGGCAACAGTAGTTCTACAAAATCGCTGAGGGCTGGACTTACTAACAGCTGAAAGAGGAGTTCTCTGTTTGCTTTTACAGAAGGAATGTTGTTTCTATGTCAATCAGTCTGGGCTAGTAAAAGACAAGATTAAATAATTACAAGAACAGTTGGAAAAAAGAAAGGTATAACTCGCACAGCAGGACTACTGGAATTTATTTGGTAACCCCTTTACCTGCTGCTCCTCCCCATATTAGGCCCTCTGGTCGGAGTACTCCTTTTCTCTACCTTCTTTCCTTGCATCATAAAATTCCTCCAGGGACAAATTTAAAAAAACTTCTAACCAAACTTTCAACCAGTTTCTTCTCAGAGACAGTTACAGAGACTACCAGCCTTTCATCCAGTCTAACACCGGTGTCACATATTCTGATCTGGAAAACCAACATGTCAGCAATTAAACAGCAGATCCAACACTTCTCATCCGTGCTTCCAGGAGCTTCCAGGCTTATTCCCTCCTTAAACCACCCTGATGAATGGTTTGATATTCTACACACTCTATGGCTACAGGGCATTTTCTGTGATTTTTCTCCAAAAGAGATTCAAACTTTTGGCGTATGGATCTGAACCCTCCTCCTTCTCCTTTGGTAGACCAACATGCCTCCCTCTCTTTGCCCCATGATGCCCCCATACAGCAGGAAGTAACCAGACCCATAACAGCACCCCAAAACCAAAAACAGAAAGGGAGGAATGTTGGTTAAGATGGTGCCTGAGGTGCTTCTCTTCCGGGAGATTTTGGCATCCACACTCTCCCTGTGGAGACTCCCACGACCACTGAAGGACTGCCCAGCAAACTTTTCAAAATCAAAAAATTAGTTCCAACTAATTAAGTTCAGATACATCAGTCTTACGTAAAACTTCTCCCCCTGCTGGAGGCTTAAAAACCCGCGCTTCTTCTCTTCCTCTCTTGCTTTTCTGCTGCCTCTTCAATAAAGGTCTGGAACAGACTCCTGGTTGTCAGCTCGTTGAGTCTTAAATCTTATTTTTGGGTTTAAGAGTCACCTTATTGTTTTCAGAAAAGACACATTGCTCTTACAGAAATATTCCAAGTAATATGTAAAAATGCCCCTCTTCCCTTGAGTAGAAGCTGGATTTTATCACTTGTTCTTGAATAACAGAAGCTAGATAGGGTGCTCAGGAGAGTGATTGCATTGAAGCTGAACCTAGCAATGAGCAGTGCTCCCATCAGATGTGACAGACGGCACAGGGACCTCAAACACCCTCTGATGTGATGTGCTGAAAAGGGCATGTACCCCCAGGGTCTTCCTCCCCAAACCTGTTGACTCCGGACTAATCAGAAGAACATTAGATAAACCCAAAGGGAGGGACCTTCTACCAAATAACTGACCAGAACTCCTCAAAACATTTAGGGCCGCTAAAAACAAAGACTGAGATTCAGTCACACATCAGGGAAGACGAAGGAGATGAGGTGGCTAAATGCAACATGGTATGCTCGACTGGATCCTGGGGCAGAAAAAGGACATTAGTATAAAACAAGGAAAATCCCAATGTGCTAGAGTTTAGTTAATTGCAGCAATGCACCAGTGTTGGCCTCTAAATTATGACAAACATATCATAAGATGTAAACAAGACAGGAATAATATGTATAATGAGCAAAGACTTGTGCTAGTTTCCTAGGGCTTCTGTAACATGTTGCCACAAAACAACAGGCCACTCTCTCACAATACTGGAGGCCCGAAGTCTGACAACAGGGCTGGCAACAGGGCTGCCTCCTGCTGGAGGTTTCCAGGGAGAACTGTTCCACTGGGCCTGTCTGTATTTCTGATGGCTGCTGGCAATCTTTGGTGTTTTTTTGTTTATAGCAGTTCTCTAATCTCACTTGGTCACACACACACTCATCTTTCTGACTCTTCCTTTTGTATTCTATCTCAAATAAGGACACTGAATGTTGGTTTAGGGCCCACCCTGAATCCAGAGTGATCTTATCTGAAAATCCTTAAATGCCTGTTCAAAGACCCTGATTTTTGTTATTGTTTTTGTTATTGTTGTTGTTCATTTATTTGTTTTGTGGGGTTTTCATTTTGTTTTTGGTATCAGGGATTGAACCCAGGGGCACTTAACCACTGAGTCACAGCCCTAGAACTTTTTATTTTTGAGACAGGTCTTGCTAAATTGCTTAGGGTCTTGCTAAGTTGCTTAGCCTGGCTTTGAACTTGCAATCCTTCTGCCTCAGACTTGCAAGTTGCTGAGATTACAGGTGAGCATCACCATGCCTAGTTTCAAAGACCCTGTTTTTATTTATTTATTTTTTACTTTTTTATTGGTGCTTTCAAGTTATACATAATAATGGAATTTGTTGGTACATATTCGTACATACACATATAACAATATAATTTGGCCAATATCCCCCCACACACACAATCACCCTTCCCTTCTCTGTACCCTTGTCAAATCACATTCATAGGTACTGAATGGAACTTAGACATATTTTTGGAGCTATTATTCAACTCTCTACATAGGTATATGGGAAATCTCTGCATAATCTTTACAACTTTTCTGTAACTAAGAAATTATTCCAAGAAAAAAAGTTTATTAAAAAATGAGAGGGAACAGTGATTCAGTGGAATCACAATAGAGGTATAATATTAGATATTAAAAAGATACTTCCTCATTGACAAAAGGAGAAATGGAATATAGGATTGAATATCAATGCCTGTAGGCATATAGCAAGATGTTATGGTTGTTCACAGTAGAAGAATCCCATTCTCTCTACATACGAGGCAGGCCAGAGGTTTAAAAACAAATTTTATTTAAAAAAGAGTTTGGAAACACATATTAAGACTTCTGAGGGCTGGGCACAGTGGTACATGCCTATAATTCCAGCAGCTTGGGAGGCTGAGGCAGGAGGATTAGAAGTTCAAAACCAGCCTTAGGAACTTAGTGGGGCACTAAGCAACTCAGTGAGACCCTGTCTCAGAATAAAAAGTAAAAAGTCTGGGGTTGTAGCCTGGTGGTTAAGTGCCCCTGGCTTCAATTTCTGGTAGAGGGAAAACCTCTAAGGGGAGGTATGTACTTTAGAAAATGGGAAAGAACAATCCTCAGAAATAGCATCACACAGCCTTGGGGTCCAGTTAGGAGGTTTCAGCAGTTTAACCACAGCAGCAGAAATATAAGGTCATTTGGTCCTAGGAAGGAACTGGCCAATGGAGAAGGTTTGATCTTGAGATCCAGGTGAAGTGGGAAAGGAAGTGAGCAAAGGAGAAAATCAATGTTAGTGCAGTCCTTTTCAAATTGGACGTGTGTATAGAGGAGATTAGGTGAGGGGCCAGAGGTTTCCACGTTTTCAACAAGCTTTCAAGTGAAGTCGATGCCCTTGATGCTGACCCACAGAACTCATTTTGAGTAGCAACAGGTTAGAGAACAGAGATCTCGAAGAAATCAAAATGCAATATAAGAAGGGCACAGAATTATAGAAATAATTGAAGCTGTGGGAATTGCAGAATCCAGATTTCTAAAATGGATTAGTGTGACAAGGTTCAAGGAGAAGCCCTGGACTGGAGCAGCTGAAATCAATGACAGAAGAACATGAAGAGAGGCTGGAGGTTCAGTGGGTGCTCCCTGTAGATATTTAACATACTCAGGACGAGGACAGGAAAACTGTCAGTCAAGTATCAAACTCTTTAATGCCTATGGAGAAGAGAGAGCTAGAGATGACTGAGAGTGATAAAATCTGGGGAATCTAAAGGTAGAGAGATTTCTTTTTTTTTTTTTTAAAGAGAGAGGGACAGTGAGAGAGACAGAGAAAGAGAGAAACAACTTTATTTAGTTTTTCACATGGCCTTCGTTGCTCTAACGCTTAGTTGTGTACGTGGTGCTGGGGTTTGAACCCGGGTCCTCGTGCTTGCCAGGCAAGCGCTGAAACCGCTGAGCCACCGCTCCAGCCCCAGGTAGAGAGATTTCTGTTCAAATTTTGGAATAAAAACTGCTGGAAGAAAAACAATGGATAGTACTTGATTGACATCAGAGACACGGGAAGTGGAAGAATAAGCAGTTTGGAGAGAAGCTTTTCAAATAAGCTAACTAGCAACCCTAATTCACAAATAAAGTCTAGTTAAATAAAAAGGAACTTGGCAAAACCAATCAAAAGATTTAAGGTTATGAGAAAAAACAATTGTGCAATATGAAAATTAGGAAATAAGTCAACAAAGAAAGGTTGGAGTCAGATGATGAGACTAAAAGTGAAACTGTATGACACTTACACTGGAAAAAGACAGGGAAAGCTAGACAGAGAAAGAAAGAGGGTGGAGAGCTAGGGAGGAGGACCAAAATAAAATACACAATTTCTAGTTCTACATATGTATGTAAATAAGAAACAGCAAGAGCGCTTCTTTGATTGATAATCTTTCCGTTCTTAGAAAGATGGTATCTGTTTGGTGGCAATGGATTGAGGACTTTGCAATTGTACGATTATCAGATTTATTTTAAATTCTGATATACAAAAAGATGGCTTTTTTAGCTCCTACTGTCAATTCTCATGGTTAACTATGCTTATCATAGGCATCGGAAAATGCAGCTTGGGGCCCTGCGGTGGCTGACAGGACTTCACCACTGGATGTAATCCAGGAGGGCGGATTAGAGATGAGACCTTTGAAGCACTTCTGCATTCTAATTAGCTGATAGTCATGAAAGATGTAAGCTTCAGACATTGACATTGTCACTTCAGGCAAGGACAAAAGTCATCTAATTTATATTAATATGAGAAAAGTTTAAATCTGCCCGTTTAATAGGGGAGAGTTTAGGCAAACTTTCATTAGGCACTCTGGCTGATAAATGAAATGATGCAAGACTGTAAAAGACACATCATTTATTCTGTAAATTAATAGAGACTGAAAATCATTTTATAGTAAGTCACCCCTTTTATCAGCAAAAATATCTTTGAACTGGAACAAAAATGAGAATATTTTATTATCATCTTAAAAATCTTACTCTTGCCATTTTTCAAACCATTTACATTATTGTCTGTGCCATGAATTAACATTAGAAGAAAATACCTTCGTGAAGAGTTGTTAAATCTCTAGATAATTAAGTCCATAAAATATGCATTTATTTTTTAATGTTTTTAATGTTTTACTCTCTAATTTGTAAATGCTATTATAATACAGCATAAGTATTTATTTACCATAATATATAAAATATATTTTTACTTCAGCATATAATAGTATATCACATGCATGTTTATAATTTTAAATTCTTCAATCTAATCCCCTTTAACTCCTGCCCACAGAGATTTAAAGACTTAAGATCAAGATATGCTTAATCAAGATAAATTGTATAGTCTTTTTCTATTTAAATAAGTATTTTGGGGGGCTGAAATGGTGGCTCAGCAGTTACACCGCTTGCCCAGCATGCTCAAGTACACGGGTTCAAACCCCAGCACCCACATACACAACTAAGTGTCAGAGCAACCAAAGCATGTGAAAAAAAAAACAATAAAAATTGATTCTCTCTCTCTCACTGTCCTTCTCTCTTTAAAAAAAATCATAGTATTTTTGTCCTCTGCATGGATTATAATATGGTGTTGCAAGAGGCGTTCTAGAGAATTTAGAATATATTTACATTCCCTAGAATTTAATTGATAGATCTAGGTAAAAGACATATCAATATTCCTTAAACCTTCTAAAAAGGACTAAACCACAATTTCTTCCTAACCTACAATGGTTCCTAGACTTAGACTTGTTTATATAACAGTTATTGGCCTTACTGTGTCCCAGAATGTCTACTAAATATTGATTTTTTAAAAGTATAAAACATGATTCCTATTCTTGAGAAGCATATCACATAAATGAAGAACAGAATGTGTATGAATTATAAAGATTGTTGACCATTAGGGCAGCATGTGATTAAACTGGAGATATTAATCTAATTTTTATCACTAAACATTCAAGTTTTTTTCTTAAAATAATTTTTCTCTAGAATCAATACCAAACCTTTGCTTTTAGAAATCCCCAATTCATTCCAAAATGAATTATCAAGGCTTACATTGCTTTGTCAATGTCTTACTTAGTCTTGAGTCATATCTTTCAGAACTTACCACATAGTAGGAACTCAACAAATGATTGAATGAATAGATGAATGAGTGAGTCAAGGAATGCTGAGAGAAAATGTAAAATGTACAATATTTATCAGGCTTTTCTTTTTCATCAGAAAGTATGAAACAGTTTAGTTTAAATATAGATGAAATGAAACCCAAGTTGCATCAATGTTTCTAAAAGCAGAGACAAATGCATCCAATTAAAGTATCCTGGTAAATTTCTTTCAAAAGTAATAACACTCTCTCAATTTATCATTTGCTTTATCCATACAGATATCTATACAGTGATGTTAGAACAATTTTCTCAGTAATGTTTTCTTGGATATATGCCTTCCTCGCATTTTTCAGTTATCTGATTTTTAACAGTAATGTTTTCAAGAACTTGAAGCATATTTGTAGTGTCCTATATCAACTGATGAGTGACATTTGCTGCAGTATCACCCTCCTCTAGGCCAAACTAGGACACTGCTCTCTGCTTCAAATGACAATGCTATGTTCCAGGCCAATCCCCACTACCAAAATCCACTTCTCTTAATGCTATTTCTGCCAATTTAGGATTATTATCTTTTTTTTTTCCATTGCAACATGACGTTTAATAATTCTGTATAGTAATGAGAATAATTATAAAAATTAAATTGTGAAAAATACTTGATGGTCCAATTGAGTGTTATTTTACCTGCTGTTTTCTTCCATCCACCTGTTCTCAGTGGAAAGCTTGGGTAACTCTACTGTCTATTTCTATGCCCACCAGACTACAAAAGTAAATTTCAAGGAACAATTGAAATAAGATAACAAAAGGCATTGTTAATGAACTTGAAAATATTCAGCAACAGCCTATTATTCCTTACATCAAAAGAAAACAGAAACTGAGCCTTAGAAGCAAAAATGAAGTGGGAAAAATAAGAATATAAGAACTTGGAAATTAAATGAAACATCAGATGACTGAAAGAGGTTTAAGAAAAGAACTCTAAATATCCAGAAGGAAGTAAAAGAAGTAACTATGACAAGAGTTATAAATATACTATGGTACTCAGCAGTTGGTAACTATACTCACACAGAATTAACATTACCATATAGTGTTATTTATTTTTTAAAAAGTAATTTTTAGTCTTATATCCTTCAATTAAGTGCATGAAATGATCATAATGTGAATTAACTTAATAACTAGTTATTCATAAGTCACTCATCAGAAATAAAACATCCCAATTGATAAAAGAATGCAATTGACTTCTAGAGAATATCATTTCTTGATGACACCAAAGGATGATAATCTCCATAAGGAAAACAACAATCAAATTAAGTCTATCATAGGATTTTATAATGTTCCAGTTTCCTTCTCATTATAAGTTAAAACTATTTAACACTCTTTATCATTATTTCAGATTTCAAGCAAGAATTAAAGAACGAGTCACGTGAAAAACATTATCAAAAAGAATGAACACATACCACACAACTTGTTATAGGCAAATTATCTACATGGCCCTAAAAGCTGCATAGGGAATGAAGTACATGAGGCAGACTGGCTTGATTCACTGCAGCATTTGTGGAGGACAGTGCCTGGCACAGAGCACTGAAAGTCTATATATTAGGACTGAAATGCTTTCACAAAACCGTTCATTAAACAAGTTCACTAACTGCTGTGTGTCTTCAAGGGCATCTTCTCTATTTTCCACAATTCATTATTCAGTATTTAAGGAACAGTGTATTTATAAAATGACCAGTAAATTTCATAAATTGAACTTTATACTTATAGTCTATTCATATGATGATACATGAACATTAAGAAAACAATTGCTCATAGACTAAAAATTAGTGAAAAGAACTCATTTAATAGAAGATAAGTTAGACCTTTCAAATGCTTAAAAATGTGATGAATTTGCCAATTCAGCCAAAGACCAATCTGGTTACCTAAACAGTCCCAAGGGAGAGAAACTGCAATTGCATGGGCACCCAAATGCCCCTGGCTTGCTTCAGGTACTCTTGGTATTTGGATTCTGTGAACAAGACTAATTCCAGGATCCAAAGGCTGGTGGACAGAGACTGTGAATGCACATCAAATAACCATGATGGGCTCAGATTCTGGGAGGCAGGCATGGAAAATGATGATGGGCCAAGGAAGGAACTGAACCTTTGGGTGGAGGCCATCAGGATTAAAGTCAATGAAGGCTAGGAGAGAATGGGCACTATGCTCCAAGATGCTGGGCATAGTTCTTAGACACTTTTAAAGAAGTTTTGAAAACTCCTACTACTTCCCTCTCCAGGGACAAGCATAGATATTTATTTAAGGGTGTGATACACTAAACTTTTTCATCAACTCACAAAATGTGAACCCTTCCCAGAGAGCAGAACAGCACGCTCCTATTGTCTTTCATTTCCAAGTGCCAGAGGGGAATTGCTTTTAATAAATACTTTTACACTGCACTTCAGTCGAATTGCTATCGTGTGAAAACAGGCCTGAGGAGAATAACACATTGCCAAATTTCCTCCAGCGAGTGCAAAATAATACTGTAGGTTCTGGCAGAGAAATAAAGTGGAAATCTGATTACTTTGTTTTATTCTATGTGGAGATAATGTGTGAGCACATTTAAATACATAATTCAACATATTTCCACTATGGCCCTAGATGATGATTTAATGTCAGCCTTACACTAACCTTGCAGCATGAAAGTTGCATTTAGAGCTAACAACTAAACGAAAGTTGATGAAATTACACTTTATTTTATTTTCTGCCGAGCTAAGCAGACCTGTTTATTTCATTCCTAATGCCAGCTACCACCATAAATTTGAAGAAACTAACCCTACCCAGAAAAGGCCATACATATTAATAAAGCTGAAAAAACTTCTGCTTACCATATTGGGATACATTCAACCAAGGAATGAAAAATAAATAAAATGTGGAGATCATTTTCATGGGTTAAATTATGGTAAGTGATTTAAGGTCCAAATAGATTTGCAGTAACTTTAAGTATATAAAAATCCACAATTTTATTAGATATATGTAAATAGCAATTTTTGAAGAAATACCAAATGGTTTTAAGAAATTGCAGTGCAGGGGATATTTTACATGAATGGTTAAAGAGTTTATGAGGTCACTAGTAATATATTAAGTACAAAATATTAATATTCTTTAGTAATATTAGAGAAAAATAGAATCACTCACCCTAGGAAATAGTTTTAATGGTAATAACTTTAAGATGATAATTTTTAAAATTGGTTTCTTTCATTTTGTGTATCTTAGTTACTTCTTTGGCAACAAGCATAGGCTAGCCCAGAAACTTGAAGCATGGACTATTTTTAATCGCATCACTAATAATCAGACCACAGACCCAGCAGATTATGCATTATTAGGAAGCTTCCAGAGTCCCAGGAACCAGTGTGAGGAAATGCTTCTTGATGCTTCATATTCACATTTCAAAGGCAGACTCTTTTCAAAAGTAAGTTTATAACTCTTTTATGACTTAGGGCCTAAAAGATAATTATATCTCTTGAACAAACACAAGAGAGAAATAAAGATTGAAATGTTAGGGGGTTCACATAGTCCAGCTATTTCTACTTCTCTGTCCAAGTGATATTTTTGAATGGAAATGTCTACATAAAGATATTAATTAGGAACTAATACTAAAATGTGGAAAACCCAAACCCAATTTTCCTAGATCCCTAATGGATTATGAATATTGGCATTTAATGCCAATTTTCTGCTTTCTTCTTATCACAGGTACAATAGAGACTGTCTTAAAACAACTTGTCATTGACATTAACGACTTTTACATACCAAAATCTTTCTTTTTGCTGATTACATTTCTCCCTTTGGCTTCTAATATATTATTTGTTGGTTTATGTTTAATTAATAAATTGGAGCCTTGCTGATCCAAAATAAAAGTATTTGAAGCGCCATCTCCAGCACCATGCTGGCTGTAGGTTTTCATTTGATTCCCTTAATACAATTTGTAATACAAGTCTGTCCATCTTAATTTCTACTGTTGATGTTGTTTCTGCTATTCTGCTATCACTACTTTCATGTTGCTTCTACCACTGTCTCCTTATAATTGCACCAACTGTTTTTGTTATTACAGCTTTACAGTATAATTTCATGTCAGATATTGTGATACCTCCTATCTCATTTTTGGTTGTTGTTGTTTCGTTTTGTTTTTGCTTAGTAGTTCTTTGGCTATTCTGGATTTCTTATTGTTCCTAATGAATTTGAGAATTTATTTTTCTATATCTGTGCAGAATGACATTGGTATCTTGATGGGGATTGTGTTGAATCTGTACAGTGCCTTTGGCAGAATGGCCATTTTAACTATGTTGATTCTGCCTAACCAAGACCATGTGATGTCTTTCCATCTTCTCAGGTCTTCTTCAGTTTCTTTCTTTACTGTTGGATAGTCTTCATTGTCTTTTACTTCTTTGTTGCATTAATTCCCAAGTATTTTATTCTTTTTGAGATTTGATGAATGGGACAGATTTCCTGTTTTCTTCTTTGGCAGAATTGCTATTGGATATAGGAAAGCTATTGATTTATGGGTGTTGATCTTGTATCCTGCCACTTTGTTGAATTAATTTATGAGCTCCAGAAGTCTTCTGATAGAGTTTTTTGGGGTCTTCTAGGCATAAGATCATATCATCAGCAAATAGAGATAGTTTAACTTCCTTTTCTCCTATTCGAATCCCTTTGATTTCCATCTCTTGTCTGGTTGATCTGGTTGGAGTTTAAGGATTCTGCACAGCTAAGGAATTAGTCAAGAGTGCTAAGGAATTAGTCAAGAGTGTCAAGGAAGAACTTACAGAATGGGAGAAAACCATGACCTGCTACCTGTTGGACAGCAGACTAGTATCCAGAATATATGAAGAACTCAAAAAAACTTAAAATCAAAAACACAATCACTACAATCAATAAATGGGCAACAGAACTAAACAGAAACTTCTCAACAGAGGATGTTCAAAAAGCCAAAATATATATGAGGAAGTGTTCTACATCACTAGCAATCAGAAAAATGCAAATCAAAACTGCACTGAGATTTCACCTCACTCCAATCAGAATGGCAAAAATGAAGAATACAAACAATAACAGATGATGGAGGGGTTGTGGGGGAAAACGAGCACTAACACACTGTTGGGAGGACTGAAAACTGGTACAGCCACTCTGGAAAGCATTGTGGAGACTCCTCAAAAAAACTGGGGATCAAATTAGCATTCAACCCAGCTAACCCACTACTGGGTTATTTTCCTAGGAGAGCTAGAATCAGCGTATTAGAGAGATACAGATACATCAATGTTTATAGAAGATCAATTTACAATAGTGAAATTATGTCCTTCACTGGATAAAGAGATCCAAAAACCTATGGTATATGTATAACATGGAGTTCTACTCAGCTATTAGAAAGAATAATATCATGGCTTTTACAGATAAATGGATAGAAATGGAAAATGTCATGCTGAGTGAAAGAAGCCAAACCTAGAGTCTTAAGGGTTGAATATTTTCTCTCATATGTGGAAGGTAGAATGAAGTAATACATAAGCTGTGGAGACTATAGCCATGGAGGGGAGGGGAGATAGGGAAGGAGGAGAAAGAGAGGGAAAAAAGGGGGTGTTTAATACGGTAGAGTGCAGGTGACTCCCATGAGAATCCCAAATGCACCCAGACAGGCATATAAATCTAGTAATTTCAATGTTTACAATACATGTATATGGTAATTTTTATCTGTAACTTGGGGGACTTACAGGGGAGACATGAGATTGGGGAGTGGGGTAAAGGGGGAGATCCTTGTCAAGGATCAGTTTTAAGCTACTCTATCATTACATATGCATGTACAAAAGTGAAGCAATGAATCCCTTCATTATGTAAGGCAATAGTGAACCAAAAATTTTTTTTCTAACAAAATAAATAAATAATTACACCAACTCCATTGAATCTCACAAGGAGCTTGGAAATACCTGTGTTTGGCTGGGAAATTTTATAATTGTTTAATCTATTACATTTTGTGCTCTGACTGATTTGGCTTCCACTGAGATCAGGGGACTTTATGATACATGTTAGGCTACACAGTCTTCTTTCCCGGATTATCATTCTCTCACAGAGAACCAAGGTCTGCAAAGCCAAGATCTCTTTTCAGTCTTCTTGGAATGATGGGTATTTCCCTAGGGGTCATCCCCGATTCTATGTATTAAGGTCATTGTTCTCACTAGTCACTTCTACCCTTCTCCAGAGGACTCTGGCTTTATAATTAATGATTTCAATGGTTTCATTTTCCTGATGGCCTCTTTGGCTATTTAAAGAACACTCTGAACACATCCTGTGGCTGGCCTGCCCCCCACCCCCTGTCAAATCCTTACATTTTATGATTCTATTTATTCTTACCTTTCATTAAAAGCAACACATTTTGTAATTTGGAGCTTAACAGTACCTGACTTATAAAAACTGCAATTCACCTACAAACCACTGCCATATTGTTTAGACCTCTTCTCAGTCTTTTGAACCCACTCTTCTTTTGTAAGAATTCACTACCATTGTGGATGGTAGCAAACAAAATGGTTAAACACAGTTTCTTTATTTGCCACAACCCTTGAAACTACCATTATATTTTTGCATAGTGTCTTAGTCTGTTTTCTTTTGCTATAACAAAATTCTTGAGATTAGGTAATTTATAGAGAAAAGAAGTTTATTTGGCTTAGGGTTCTAGAGGCTGTGGAGTCCTGGAGAATGTTGCTCATATCTGGTGAGGGTCTTCCAGCTCCATCATAACATGGTGGAGTATATCACATGATGAGATAAGGCAAGTGAGCCTGTTTAGTCTCTCTTCCTTTTTCTTATTAAGCCACTAATGACATCACTGTGACCCCCATTAGCATGATCTCATCTAATCCTAATTACCTCCCAATGGCTCCACCTTCAAACATAATTAACATGAATATGAGAATTAAGTTTCCAATATGTGAACTTTGGGAGGACACATTGAAACCACAGCATCTAACATTTCTTCAGTGCCTGCCACCCCTCAAATCTGTGTATAAGCCATTATAGAATCTACCCAGTGACCTGCTTAGAGTCTCAAACTGCTAGAGTCCATCTGGACTCATGGTCATTCTTTATCTCCAAGAACTGAGAATTGTGAAAGAAATGGTTAAAAATCGGATCAATTTGGCTATGGAAGAAATTATGCTGAGTAAAATCAGCTTAATCCAGAGAACCAAGGGTCAAATGTCTCCACTCATCTGTGGAGGCTGGAACTAGACCCTGGCCATTGAGAAAGGTGGTCTATTATCATGTGTTAAATCCAGTTAAGGTGTAACGTTATACAACCTAATACTTTTTAGAGATATTGTGGGAAGGGGAAGGGAAGGATAAGGGTGAGTAATTGGGGGAGGCACTCTTGGGGGTAAATCTAATCTCCAGAAACTATATACATTTTATATTATTTTGTTAAAAACTTGTATGGTTGTTCAAAAATAAATTTCTCAATAAAAAGTAAAAAAAAGTCAGATCAATTAATAGAGGAAGAAATGTTGCTAGACAATAAGCATAGGAAAGGATATTCATGCCTCTCATAGTAAGATATGCAAATTAAAATGTAAGATTAATTTTAAAATTAAAATATTCAGTGGTATGCATCTCCATTTATACTTGCTAGAAAAATTGGTAAAAAAAATTTTAGGAAGGCAATGTGGAAATAATTGTCCTTATAAATTGTGATGATGCTGTGCCTCAATTTATTCAACTAAAAGTGGGCTAATAATCTGCTTCAAGTGTGTGGTAAGAAACAAACTAGTATTTTCAAAGTGTCCAACACACACACAAAAAAAGCTCTACATAAGTGTTATCATTATTATTGTTAACATTTAAAATAAAACCTTTAACTTAGCAACTTCACTTACTGGAATTTATCCTAGAAATAGGTAGTAGATCAAAGACCACTCAGAGGTCACTCTCTAACCACCATGCCTTGTTGCCTGTGGACAGGTGTCGCACCCGTGTCTGCTAGGATTAGCCAGGCTGCAGTGGAGAGCTTTAGTGATGTTCTTAGATACTTATGTGAATGTTTTCCTGGCAGAAGTAGATATCCAGTATACAAGGAAACTGAGGATTCAGGACTGAGCCTCACTTGTGTGGGCTCTTTGCTAAAATTGAGGGAGGATTTTTGGTGGAGAAGGAGAACAAAAGGAGAACAAAATTCAACCAGAAAACATTTCTACATAAGCACTTTTTATACTTTTGCTAAATAGAACTTTATTTTAAAAAGAAAAGACCTGGTATTTCTTCTTAGTGTCTTTATACCTTGTACAATCGGGCACCATCCAAGGAGTTTCAGGAGTAGGGAGCTATTAAAAAATAGCTCTTTGAGGTGGCATGAGGGCACTCAGAGTGGTTCAACATTTGACATACCATCATAGGCTTTCATACTACACAGCCTCTAACAAAACCAGGCTATCCTGAACCCCTGGAAATGGAATTGTTTACCTTTATACAAAGAAGGTTAGGAAAGCACCAAAATCTGCATGTGGTGTATGCCCAGGAAGACTTGGGGGGTGTTTCACACTGTGAGACCTAAAGTCCTTGTGAGATTGTCCAAAATAAAAAACACTTCAGCAAGGCCTGTGGTGGTTCCATGTGTGCTACGTGTGTCCATGACAGGATCAGAGGAACCAAAAATCGTTGTGAAAGTGTTGAAGGCACAAGGCCAAAGTCACAAAGCTAAATAAAGAAATGATGCTTCTTTAAGTAATAAAAGGTCAAAAGAAAAAAAATAGAAAAGGACCTGATTTCCAAGATTTGTTCATTTTCATTTACTTTCTCATTACACATATTGAAATTTGGGGGGTCATAAACAAAAAAATTTATTCTCATAGGACTGGACACTCTGGGGTTCAAGATCAAGGCTCCCATAGCTGGCCTTTGGTCGACTGTCCTGTGGGCAGCTGTCCTTTTGCTGTGCCCTGACGCATCTCTTCTATGTGCTCATAAAGTGACAGAGTGAGCTTCTTAATGCCTCAAAACCAACATTTTTTCTATTATGGCAAAATGCACATAACATACATTTTTTTTTAATTTTTTTATTTTTGAGCAACCTTACAAGATTTTAACAAAACAATATAAAATGTATATAAGATGTGTATATATTCTGGACATTGCAACTATCCCCAGGAGTGCCCCCCACCAATTACCCTCCCTTATCCCTCCCTTCCCCTTCCCATTATAACTCTAAAAATAGTATTAGATTGTAAAGCATTACATCTTATCTGAATTTAACTCATGTTTCTAGACCAACTTTCTCATTGTCCAGGGTCTAGTCCCCACCTCCACCTATGAGTGGAGACAATCGACCCTTAGATCTCTGGGTTAAGCTGATATTACTCATCATGATCTCGTCCATAACCATCCATTTACCCTCGAAGGCTGCAATGTCATTGTTTCTTATTGCTGTGTAATATTCCATGGTATAAATGTACCACAGTTTTTGGATCCATTCTTCCTGTGAGGGACACCGGGGTTGTTTCCATAGCCTAGCAATAGTAAATTGTGCTGCTATGAACATCGATATTGCTGTGTCACTGTAATGTGCTGATTCTAAGTCCCCTGGAAAGATACCCAGGAGTGGAATAGCAGGGTCGTATG
>PVKS010034500.1:0-20831 GCA_004027875.1 Aplodontia rufa
AGACCCTGGGCTCTTGACACTGGGGATACATGGCTGGTTTTGCAATTTTGGGGGGAGATTGAACCCACGGGTGCTCAACCACTGAGACCATTTTCTTCTCTTTTTCTTTTTTAAGAGAGAGGAGGGGTTGGGGATTTAGCTCAGTGGCAGAGTGCTCGCCTAGCACGCGCAAGGCCCTGAGTTCGATCCTCAGCCCTGGAAAAAAAAAAAGAGAGAGAGAGAGAAGGACAGTGAGAAGGAGAAAGAATCAACTTTAGTTTTTTGTGTGGCTTTTTGTTGTGATCATGATGCTGGGGTTCAAACCCAGGTCCTTGTACATGCCAGACAAGCCCATAAGTACTGAGCCTCTGCTCCAGCCCCCCTTTTTATTTTATATTCTGAGACAGGGTCTCACTAAGTTGCTGAGGCTGGCTTTGAATTTGTGATCCTCCTTCTTCAGCCTCCTGAGTGGCTGGGGTTACAGGCGCGCGCCACCACGCCCAGCTGGTTTCGCATTGTTTAGAGATGGCTGTACCTCGTAATCTCACCTGAACTGTGAGAACGTAAGACACCATGAGACTCCACAGCCCAGGCTGTAGGGCAACACAGGGGCAGCACACGCCTTCCCACTGATGACAGCTGCTGCTTCTGTTGGCTTTCTTTATCCTTGTTGTTAGAAATATCGAGGAGCCGAAAGAAACCAGTCACATGCTCAGAAGTGGGTGCAGAAGGGCGAGCCACCTAACCTGGCCAGCAGGCACATTGGGTGGCAGTCTCCTGCTTTTGTCCCTCCAGTAGTGCTGCCATTGCTCTGGCAGGAGCTCATGACATCCTTCCGTGTCCCTGCACTCCAGCACCCCACTGCCTTCCTCCAGCTTAGTGACATCTGCAGAGGCTCTGTCTCCAGGAAGGCCCTTCACAAGTTCCAGGGGACATACCTTTCAGGGGCCACTCTTTACACCTGGCCAGGCACCCTGGAGGAGCCACGTGGGGAGCTCCATGCTGAGCTTGAGGGAGCAGGGTGGGGCATGGCTTCTCAGAGCCAGGGGATAGTAGGGCGTGGAAGGGGTCGCCTGCCTGGGGCTGTACCCCCCAGGGCCCAGCTTCTGCCTCAGCATTGGTAGGCTGAGGGTCCTTTACCCTGCCTCTCTCTCCTCCCATTGGCCCCACACCGCAGGGACCAGAAGCAAGGGGCCTGGGAGCAGCCCCTGGGAACCTGGTGGGTGGAGACAGCTGCCCAGGGAGCCCCAGCTCACCCCCATCCTTGCAGGCCGTGGACTACGAGCTGAACAGGGCCTTCATGCTGACGGTGATGGTGTCCAACCAAGCAGCCCTGGCCAGCGGGATCCAGATGTCCTTCCAGTCCACAGCAGGGGTGACCATCTCAGTCACCGACATCAATGAGGCTCCCTACTTCCCATCCAACCACAAGCTCATCCGCCTGGAGGAGGGCGTGCCCACGGGCACCACACTCACCACCTTCTCTGCTGTGGACCCCGACCGCTTCATGCAGCAAGCTGTGAGGTGGGTCTCCCTCCCCAGCCCCTGTTCTCCACCCAAGAGACCCCAGACGCCCACAGCCAGGAAGCCAGGCACAGGGGAGTCCTGACCCGAGGCTTCCTCCAGGCAGTGGACAGCAGCCCAGCCACGGGTCACCCTGACACACCAGTACTCGACATCAGGAGCCGCCAGGCCCGACCTTGCTTCATTCTCAGCAGCTGTGTCATGTGGGCAAGCTGCTGACTCTGTTCCTGTGTCCCCACATGCAAAATGGGGGCAATGACAGTACCTGCGTCCTGGAGTCCTCAAGGGGCTGAGAGCCTGCTGCAACTTAGGGCCTGCATCCAACCTGCTATGGGAGGTCCCAGGTGCTCCCAGGAGAAAGGGGAGGCCGCCCCAGCCTCACCTCCCAATCCACACTCCCTCCCACTACAGGTACTCAAAGCTGTCGGACCCGGCCAACTGGCTGCACATCAACACCACCAACGGCCAGATCACCACGGCGGCCGTCCTGGACCGCGAGTCCCTCTACATCAGGAACAACGTCTATGAGGCCACCTTCCTGGCCACTGACAATGGTGAGCACCGCTCCTGGGAGGCCACCTCTGCTGAGGCTTCCTGTGCTGCTGCTGCGGGCGAGTGGGGACACTGGCCAGGGGACTACAGAGACCACAGCACCCAGAGAGGGTCAGGGAGGGATGGGAGGAGGCAGGACAGTAGGAGGCACATCTAGCCTGGGTCACCCATCAGGGCCCCACTCTTTCAGACCTGTCTGGGCTCCCACTCTGCTTACTGGTGAGTGGGGTCACACACCCACAGTCTTGCACTGCCCGAGTCAGGATCAGGGAGCCAGATGCATGTGGCTGTCCCAGCTGCCCTTGCTTAACTCCATGATCAGAGCTGTCTCTCAGTTTCTCCTCCTGTGAACCCAGGCACCTGAACCAGATCTGTGGTTTTCTAATGTTTTTAACCCAACTCCCTGGCTGAGCCGGTGGGGGCAGGAAGCCTGGCCCTCTGTGCAGCAGCCCCTGCCAGGGCACTTTCTCACCCCTGACCACCCTGGTGCAGACCTGGTCTTCTGCCAGAGCAAGACCCAACAGATGTGAGCTGGGGGAGCCCAGGAAGGACAGTGGCCAGCCTCCCAGGCAGGCTGCAGGGGGAGGACCTGGGACTGCAGGGGAGGCAGGGCTGCAACTGGAGCCCACAGGGTTCTCTGAGGGTCACAGGCCAGGCCTCCAGGGGTGCAGGCAGCTTGCAGCCAGAAGGTCCCCCCGGAACCCACAGCACCAAGAGCCAGCTAAGAGCGCCTGTAGCTCAACTCCTGTGGTCACTTCCTGCACAGAGGGACAGCAGCAGGAATGGAGATTCTTGAACCAGATAGTCTGGTGCCACCGCTCCGTGGTGGGCAGAGACATGAACTTTCTGTGCCTCAGTTTCCTCCTCCGCAAAATGGGAGAAACTCTACCACCTCCAAAAACTAAATAAGTCACTGTCACCTACAGCACCGAGGACAGACCAGCATCCAGCACGGCTGTTCCTGCCACCATTCCCATGGTTCCCCTACTCCACTGACCAGCTCTGCTCCTCCGTGGGCAAAGCAGACCAGAGCCCCTGCCCTGCAGATTGGCGTTCTGAGTGTCTGTTGGCCAGGTGCAGCTGCCTAACAATAGTAGCTGAGCCTGAGGCTTATTTCCTCTCACACTGGAGAGGGCTGGCGGCAGGCAGCCCAGGTCAGGTCTGAGAACCCAGCCTGTCACCACGCTCCAGTCATTGCTATGCCACGGCACCGTCCAGAAGGCTGCTGATGCTCCAGCCCTTACCACCACATTCTGACAAACTGAAGGAGTGGGGAGGACGAGGGCTCAGGAGGAGCAGCACAGGCCTCTGAAGCTCGCAAAGGCTGGAACTTATTCACACTGCCACGTGCAGCCTCCAGGGATGCCTTCTCAGTGGAAGTGATGGCCCCAGGCGAAACTTGGGGCTCCGGTTCTTTTATTAAAAGGAAGCAGATATGGATGTTGGGAGGCAACTCGACAGTCTCCACCCAGGGAGGCAGCTGAGAAACAAGTCACCAGTTTCAGTATCAAGAAACACAAGGAAACAAAATGGGAGAGTGATTGGTGCTCCTCTGGATGAGACCCTGCCCCTGCACCAAGACCTGTGTTACCAGAAGGGAGAAGCCAGAAGAAGCAACCAGAGAGACATGTCCCAGAGTCGGGGACAGCAGGTGCAAAGGCCCAAGGCGGGAAGCCAGGAGTGTGCCAGTGGTTCTGGGGACAGCTGAGCTGCTAAGACTTCAAGAACAAGAGTAGCAGTGGCCCAAAAGCAGGACCACAGAAGTGGAAGTCAAGGCCTGGTGATCACCCTGCCAGCAGTCCCCTCCCCTTGGGCCAGCCATAGTGGGGGCATCTCTCCAAGTCCTTGCCCATGGCAAGTCCAGTCCAGGGGCCGGGTCAGAGAGGAGGGAACCCAACCTGGGCCAACAGGGGACTGGTGTGGGGAGGGGGCTCTGCCAGTGAGCAGCTGCCTGTGTGCTCCTGGTCCTGACTCAAAGCCAGTCCCAGAGGCAGGTGCTGCGCTGTGTGGCCCTGCCTTGATGCGTTTTCCGGAAGACTACAGCCGTCCTAGGGGAGATGGTCCCTCAGCCAGGAGGCAGAGCTGTGATAAGGCACTGCAGCTACCCCTGCCTCCACGCCTGAGGGACAGACAGGCCTCTGTCCTGGACCTTGGCCACATACCCATCTATGAGCCCCACTGGCCCAAGTGGAGCAGCACTGGGCTTCAGGCTCAGCAGAGCACCTCTGTCCACACTGAGGCCAGGGACAGATGGGTCCTCTGTGGAGACCACCCTTGACCCCACACTCATCTCAGGAGCCTCCAGGTCTTCCTCAGCAACCTTAGTACCTTCTTCACTGTGAGTGGAGTCTGAGTTCAGGGACCCCAGCCTCTTGCTAGGGGAGATTCCAGATGCCAGGCCCCAGGCCTTTGAGCACCTTGCAGAGCCCATCCAGGGCCCCAGAAGCGGGCAGGTCCCCAGTGCACGACTGTGACTGCATGCAGCTCTGAGTTGGGGCCAGATGGTGCAGCTGCACATTGGGAGACAAGTGCCCTGCAGGCCTGGGAGTGGCTGCAGGCCTCTGTGGCCGTGGAATCCATGCCATGGAGTGGCTCCCTGTGAAAAATGGCAGGTGTGGGTGCCCACTGGGCTGGGCTAGGGCTGGGCTGGGCTGGGCTGGGCTGGGCTGGGCTGGGCTGGGCTGGGCTGGGCTGGGCTGGGCTGGGCTGGGCTGGGCTGGGCTGGGCTGGGCTGGATGGGGCTGTCTACTGGGGGGCAGGGCAGTGTGGCTCCTGGCTGTTATGTGTGGATGTCTGCCTGTCTGTCCCTGTGGACTGTGGGCAGGTCCAGTGCCTGCTCCCACATGACCATGGCCCTGGAGATCTAGGAGCGGCCCCGCATGGTCACCCTGTGTCTATCCTGCAGGGATCCCTCCAGCCAGCGGCACAGGCACCCTGCAGATCTACCTCATCGACATCAATGACAACGCCCCTGAGCTGCTGCCCAAGGAGGCGCAGATCTGCGAGAAGCCCGGCCTGAACACCATCAACATTACTGCAGCCGACGCGGACATGGACCCCAACATCGGGCCCTATGTCTTCGAGCTGCCCTTTGTCCCCGCCACTGTACGAAAGAACTGGACCATCACCCGCCTCAATGGTGAGCCCCTTGGTCAAGAGCTGCAGGATCCAGGATCCTGGGGCCACATGCCCTGGAAAGTGACCTTCCAGCCCTCACCCTCAGCACACCGCCTGCCCTGTGCATGAACCCTGCTTGCTGCCCCTCACAAGGCCATGAGGTCATTCCCGGGTTCTGGCTGGTTCGGGGTCGAGCAGAGCCCATGGCCATCCTGCAGCAGTGGTCATACCCTGTGTTGTCTCCTTGGGACACTTCCCAAGCGTGGGCTTGGCTACTGGCTTCCAGATGTGACATGCAGACAGCACTTCGAGTGTTCTCCCCAAACATCACACCAGCTCCTACTCCCAGGCAGAGCACCCGCTTCCCCATTCCTCACCAACACGGAATCCTGTTGCTTTTCAAAGCATTTTGCCAATTTATGACCAAAGTCACCATTACATTATATCTCCTGACTACTAGAGGAAATTTTTTCAAATATGTGTTGATGTTTTGTTCTATGAATCATCTGTTCAGTGCTTTTGCCTAATTTTCTCTGGGTAGGATTTTTCCTAATTGATTTGATAAAACTCTTTATTCAGGAAATCATTTCTTCATCCTACATGTTGCAATAGGCTATTTCTTGCATTGCCAATGTATTTGACTTAATGGTATGGCTTAGTGTGTGTGTGTGTGTGTGTGTGTGCATGTGTGTGTGTGCGTGCACATGTGTGCAGTCCCATGCCATCAGAAGTGGCATCCCCTCAGAAGAATTGCTAGGAAAGGAGGTCTGGCCATGTGCTGAACGTTCACTTTACTTTATGCCAGGTGACTATGCCCAGCTCAGTTTGCGCATCCTGTACCTGGAGGCTGGCATGTACGATGTCCCTATCATCGTCACAGACTCTGGGAATCCTCCACTGTCCAACACGTCCATCATCAAAGTCAAGGTGTGCCCATGTGACGAAAACGGCGACTGCACCACCGTGGGCGCGGTGGCAGCGGCTGGACTGGGCACGGGTGCCATTGTGGCCATCCTTATCTGCATTGTCATCCTGCTGAGTGAGTATGGCCCAGGGGACCTCACAGGTGCAAGTGCTCTGCCAGGGGATGGCTGGCCATAGCAGGGTCCAGGTGTGCTCCACAGCCCACCACTCGGCTGCAGCCTACCTGCCAGGAACCCCTCATAAATCCAGCTGCACGACTGTGGGAGATGGGGACCTCCTGTTCCTGTCCAGTCCAGCTGCAGGGCTGGCCTTATTCAGCAGCTCAGGGGGTCAGTGGCCTGGCCCCTTTCCACTACCCGCTCTATCCCCAGAGCCCCTGCACCCTGAGACTGACTCCCTGGTGTGACAAAAAAGCACTCACCTACCCAAGCCAGAAGGGGCTCCGAGTCACCAGGCCCAGCCAAAAGAGCAAGATTCAGTGACGGTCTTGACAATGGAGGCCTGGTGGTCAGGGGCCCCTAGGGCGGCTAATGAACATTTGATCCCCTGCAGCACAAGGTCCCCGTCCCTCACTGGCTGAGTACCATGGGTGCACAGTCCTCCCAAAAGTCGCCCGCGCTTCACTGTCTCCTATCACGGTATTTAGAGGAATGTGTCTTTAGTTGTCCCCAACCCCCTGTGCTCTGGTGGCTGAAGGCCTTCTTGGGGTGCAGGCATCCTGACCAGTACGCAGCCCCTGCTTCTGCACCCGTTGCTATTCCTTAATAAAGAGCTTTCTGCCTCTGCTGGTGGGGCGGACCCCACCCCAGCCTGTTTGTGAAGGGGCTGCTCAGGTGCCACGTGTGAGCTGGCGGTTGTGGCGGTCCTCTCCGCTCTAGCCCCCTCCGCTGCTTTTCTCACATCCCAGTCTTACACGGAAGGCTAAGCGCTGTACAGTGAAAGTGGAGCAGCGGACTCCTATCTCACACTAGGCCTGCAATGCCTGCGGGTGGCTCGAGTGTCCCCAGCATACATGCTGGCTCCAGCCACGTGTTGCAGGAGGCCTTGACTCTCCCAGATCCACGCAGTTCCCCAAACAGGAGTGAGGGTGTGGGCCAGGGGGAGGGGGCTTAGAACAGCCCCCAGGTATCCCCTGCCCCACCCTCCCACCTGGACTGTCACCCTCTCTGCGAGAGCCAGGGACCACGTGGAAGGCAGGAAGGGATGAAGGGAGCTAGGACACCCCCTGTCCATGTCACATCCGAGCCAGAGGGGTCTCGCCACATGCCAGGCAGGGACTAAGGGAGCCACATCTGAAGATGTCCCACCTCTGAGGCCACCACCAGCTGTTCTCAGGCCTGGGTTTTGTTGCCAAGCCTTGTTTCCATGGCCATGGTCAGCGTGGTGGGAGGGAGAGGGTTCCCTGGCTGGGTGGGGGGGTACTTCTTGAAGACCTGGCCTGGGAGGGGCCCTGCTGTCCACAGGGGCAGGAGAGAGTGAGACAGACCCACCCAGGAGCCTGGGCCTGGCTGCTTCTCCAGTCTGTTACGCGGGCCGCGGACCAGGCTCAGCAGGAAGAGACTCCCACAAGTTGGCAGTGTCTGCCCAGCCTCAGGGCGAGGCTTCTGGGGCGCTCCATCCTCGGCACCTGAGGACCTGCTGCTGTGGGTCTCCTCCCATGCATGAGGGTTCCTCCCTCGCTCTCTAGTTTCCCCTCTCTACAATTTGGCCACATCAGGGACCCCCTGGCCACCACTTGTCCTAGCAGACACTCAGCTTCAGAGTCCTTTTTACCACCCATTAATCAGCTTGACACCCAAGGACTGTTCTCCAGTCCAGGTGGCTGCTGTGCCCCGCCCCACTCATCCTCCAGGCTACGTAGCAGTTACACAGTCCTTCTGGGCCTCAGCCTCCACATCTGTGGAGCAGGATAAGACAGGAGGCTGCAGGAAGGGAGGGACAGCGCGACCATGGGTGCCTGTGCAGGCAGGGAGTGCTGCCCTCCCAGAGCCCACGTGCACCAGACCCTGCCCCTCAATGGGGACGTGGGTGCAGAGGGCAGGTGGGGGCAATGGAGAGGCAAGCTGGAGGACAGTGCTGCCACACCCTTCCTGGGAGCATGGACACCCAAGGGTCTAGAGGTGCAAAGAGCAACGGGAGTGGGGGGCCTGGCTCAGACCCCAGAGGGCAGGGAGGGCTCTCCCACCCACAAGTGTGGGCTTGTGCCTACAGCTCTGACCTGCACCCCAGTTCCTTTGGGTGGAGGGAGAGCACCCACCAGCTCCTCAGTTACCGCTGGTGCTAGTGAGGCTGCCCAGGGACAACTCCCTCGGGCCCTGGGGGTAGCAAAGGACATGGCCCATACTCTCCTTCTCTGCCCAGGGCTGGCAGAATCCTCTATGGTCCCTCTCCCTCCCCCACCCATGGCAGAATCCCCTTCCAAGGGGGAGAAATCCTCTCCCGCACGATTCCTGCCAAGACTTGATGCCCACAAAACCTCTTTTCACCTCCTCTGCCAACCCCGTGCTCCTGCCATGTAAAAGAGTGATGGTCAGTGGCCCCCACCCAGCATCCCCCTGCCCCCAGATGGCAAGGCGTGTGCTAGGCTGGTGCGGGGTGCAGGAGGTGGGGCGATGGGCACATCAGACCCCTGCATCCTCACCCGTGGATCCTGGGAAAGTTCAGGAGCACATCGGTCAACGTCTGAGCTCCTGCCATCCATCCCTGAGTCACACAGCCTAACAGCAATTCGGGGGTGTTCACACCATGTCAGGCACCCTGGGTCATAGCGCACGGGCAGGCTGTGCGTGTTCTGGGCCACACTCCACCGTGTCACAGAGGGACTGAGCATGGTTGGGTTGGGTGGGGAGACCTGGAGCAAACCCCACAAGTATGGGGACTGCTGCAGACAAATGTCTTGAGACAGTGAGCAGCAGACTGAGGGGTTGAGCCAGGCCACCTCTGCCTTGGAAACCACACAGGCACACGTGATCACACTCATGCATGTGTGCCCATGCACACATGTGAACATGAGTGTGTGCTGTGACATGCACGGATCAATATGCTTCCTCACAGGTGCACATGTGTGTGCACATGCATGTGCATGCTTGTGTAGACGTGCACAGACACGTGCAGGTGGCACACACCGCACACGCAGACTTGCACATGTGCAGACGTGGAACAGCTGCGTGCACTGAGGCGTACGCACACCACGCCCACCCTGCTCACAGCTTGCCGCGCTCCCCACAGCCATGGTCCTGCTGTTCGTGGTGTGGATGAAGCGGCGGGAGAAGGAGCGGCACACTAAGCAGCTACTCATAGACCCAGAGGACGACGTGCGTGACAACATCCTCAAGTACGACGAGGAGGGCGGGGGCGAGGAGGACCAGGTGAGCACGGCTGCAGGGGGTGGGGCACCTCCATGTGCTCTGTCCTCCCCTGTGCACCCGTGTCCAGCATGATCCCTGCTCGCCTTTCTGCCCCTGAGCTGCGCATCCCGCACCTGCTCTGTCCCAAGAGGACCTGTCCTCCTCCCTCCCTCCAGCTGCCAAGCCCAGCCCAGGGCTTCCCTGTGGAGAGGGCCTGAGGTCCACTGGGGACAACAGTCCCAGGCAGGGGGCTGTGGGCAGGGGCGGGGGACCACATCGAGCTGCCTGGTTGGGAGAGATGAAGGGCCAGCTCTCCCTGTGGCCAGCACCCAGGGAGAGAGCACCCAGGGCAGATGGGGTCACTCTGGGGAGCGCCAGGCCAGGGAGGGTGGTGGCCACAGTGGAAGGGCAGGCGGGGGACAGACTAGGGAGTGGCAGGTATGCCCTTGGTGCTCCGGGATTCTCTGCTGCCCCCCCACACACCTCTGCCCTGATGCCCCCTGGCCTCTGTCCCAGGACTACGACCTCAGCCAGCTACAGCAGCCAGAAGCCATGGAGCACGTGCTGAGCAAGGCCCCTGGAGTGCGGCGGGTGGATGAGCGGCCGGTGGGCGCCGAGCCCCAGTACCCAGTCAGGCCTGTGGTGCCACACCCAGGTGACATCGGGGACTTCATCAACGAGGTGGGTGCCCCTGGCAGTGAGCAGGGTGTGTCCTCTATAAACAAAACCCATGAACACACACCAGCAGGTGGGGAGAGGAGCTCAGACCCAGTTCAAGGCCGGGCCCTGCACTCCAGCTGCCTGGCCTCACGTGCCTGGAGAAGGACTGAAGTCCCACCTCTGCCAGGAGGGTGGATATTCGGGGCTCCCTGCACTGCAGGCAACTCTCAGGAAGTCCTGTGGCAGCAACAGCAGTGGTAGCAGCACTGAGGAGGGCACCACGGCCCCTCCCGTCCTCCTCTGCCGTGAAAGGCCTTCCTTGGCTGCTGCCGGAAGGAACCCCAATGCCCAGACACACAGGCCCGTGCACCCATGACTACCTGGTCCCAGCTTTGCCCAGCGCCCCAACCCTCCACCCCACAGGGCACCAACCACCTTGCCACTCAGGAACTGGCAGGCAGGGGGCCGTGGACAGCTTCGTCAGCCCACTGGAGCTCACCTTCAGTTTGAATCAGCTTCCTGTCAGTTTGGGCTTTCCCAAAGGCACACTCGGGGACACGACCTGAAGCAGTGGTACTCCTGGGGACTGATCCCAGGGAGCATGGGAGACAGGGAAGCAGCCAGCCAGAGACTGCTGTGGGCCCCTGGGGCTCCCTCCCACGGGGACCTGGGGTTGGCGGTACAGAACAAGTTGTCCCCTATGGGCAAGGGGGCTAGGTGCACAAGCAGCCCTGTGGTCGCTGCTCCAGGGCATCCTGGAGCCAGTGTGGTGGTGGGCAAGCACCAAAGGAGAGGACCAGCTCCCATGACACCCGCCACCCTGTGTCCTGGGCAGGTGTGGAGAGACAGTGTGGACAGGACTCCCCATCTGCCTCATCCTCACCCTGTGGCACGGCAGCCTCTGGGTTCGCCACCCCTCAATGATCTCATCCCATCCGGGCTCCCCCTGCGCCCTCCTGGTGCCCTCCCAGCAGACACAGGGCACTTACTGAGCTCCTACTGTGTGCAAGGCCCTCCCCGCCTCCTCTTCAGGGCGACCAGAGCAGCGCACCCTGCACCCTAACCCCGTGTCTCTGTGACCCCCAGGGACTGCGAGCGGCTGACAACGATCCCACAGCACCCCCTTACGACTCCCTGCTGGTCTTTGACTACGAGGGGAGCGGCTCCACTGCGGGCTCAGTGAGCTCGCTGGGCTCGTCCAGCTCCGGCGACCAGGACTACGACTACCTGAGCGACTGGGGGCCCAGGTTCAAAAAGCTGGCGGACATGTACGGTGGCGGCCAGGACTAGCTGCCCTCATCCTCAGACCCCAGGAGAGGACTGAGCAGAGGCAGGCGCCCTGCAGGACAGAGTTCTGGTGTCAGGAGGCCCCGCCCCCGCCCAACCCCGCGAGCAGCTGTCCAGCATGAACTCCGGCCAGCGGCCACCTCGCACTGCCCTCTCAGTTTCCACCTACCACGGAGGGAGAGCCAGAGGCACCGTCCTAACTTGAATCTCCTAGAACAGAAGCACTGTTTCAAAAAATGAAAGTGCCTTTGGTACACACGTCAGACCCTAACTCAGGAGTGACCGAAAGCGAGCAGACAGCCCTGCCCCCGCCCAGTCCCTGCGGCCCCCTCAGCTCACGCCACTCGGAAGGCATCAAGGAACAGGACAGAGTCCTTCTTCTCTGTTTATTTTACTTTCATGTTGTTTTCTTTTGTGCACATGTCTTAAGAAACAGAAGGCATGTGACTCTTGAAAAAGTGGCTTGGGTGCGGATCCTAACAGCCTTTGCCAACACACTGGGTGTTTCCTGAGGTGGGTTGTGGCTTGGCCTTACTCACGGCAGAGGCCCCAGGACCACCCTCCACACAGCACCCAGGCCTGTGGACTTGGTTTTCACACAGGCTTGCAGCTGCCCCCTCCACGGCCAGATGCTGTAGGCAGCTGGGCAGTGGTTCCCAGGGACTGCCCCAGGTGCCCCTCACCTCTGCCCTGACCACCCCAGTGCCCCTAGTCCACTGGAAGGCCTCTCTCTGAGCCCCCTGTCATCCCCAGTGCCACCGGGGTTCCCTTCACTGTTCGTCCAGGAGAACATGTTGTCCAGGAAGCCACAGCATACTGCAAAATCCTAGCACAAGTGCCCCCAGCCCTCGGGACTGGACCCAAAGGACCCCATCGAAAGCTCAATGAACATGCATCAGCCCAACCCATGAGCACCCTGGACGCTGGCCACCCAAGGCTGCGCAGAGGGCAGAGAGAGCCAAGCACAACCCCATGGCTGGAGATGCCTGCCTCTCACGACTGGGCAGGTGTGGTGCCAGCATCGACTTCAGTGGACCCTGGCAGCTCCCTTCCCTTCCTGGCCATTGGACCTGGCACCTGCCCACCACCTGTGAGTGCTGGCTGTGCACGGCCAGCCAGAGGGTCTTGCTGTGCCCATCTATCCATAGATGCTGCTGGCTATACAAGCCGGAAGCAGAACCTCCTTTGTGTGGACCCACATCCAAGCCACTCTGCCACAGTTCTCCAGAGGACTCCAAAGCACTACTCTCTCCATTGCTGACCTGACTTAGGCCGGTCTGCCGGGTGGAGAAGCCATCAGTTCTGCAGGACATCTAAAGGGTTGTGCCCAAGGACTCCCTAGAGAATGTGTCCGCCTTTTTATGGACAAGAGGACAGGCCTGGCACACCTCCAAGTCTGGGTTCAAAGGCACCACCGGCCGGAGCAGGAGGCAGGTGCTGGGAGAGGCATCTTGTGACTGGTCAGCTTCTGGTTCACCCCAGGCAGTGACAATGTGCTCACCAAGGAAGGGGTCAGGGAACCAGTGGTCTGGGGGAGTTGGAGTCAGAGCACTTCGGGGAGCCAGAGCTCTCAGTATTGAGGAAGGACAAGGAGGTCCACACCTGCCAACGGGGGCAGGAGAGCCTGGAAAGGGCTGGGGAGGTTGGCTGGGGCACCGTTTTCCCCAAACTTATCTGATTTCTTGCTTCCCTCAACCTCTGGTCCTTCCCTTTGCTAAAGTTGTCCCCTTTTCTAGTTTTGGCCTCAGAGATGCACCTGAGTGGGCCCACGTGTGCCAAACTCGAAGGTGTGTCCCACTGGACGTCAGGGTTCTCCCCAAACCCCCTCCCAGAGTTGAGCTGGGTCACAAGCTCGGCTCTGTCCGTTCTGACCCTTACCGAGACTGCCCCTGGAGGGAGGGAGGGGTGGGGCAGCCCTGCCCCGCCTGGAAGTCCTCCCTGCAGACACCCAGTCTGGGAGATGGAAGGAAGGGGCCCCCGGTTCAAGCGTGCTATGCAAATCACTCTGGGCCGGCAGCCAATGAGGGTGGCCCTGAGCATCTGGGGGTGAGAGCACTGGAGGGATGCCTGGGTCAGGGCCAGGATGGGAGCTGGAATTTTTCTGCTTTCATTCATTGGACAGTTCATCCTACCATGGACATTCTGTGTCCGAGGAGTGTGCGAGGGTTGTCTGAGGTGTGCAGACGACGGCAGCAGTGAACTCACTGTGAGTCCCTAAGCCACTTGGTCCTCTGCCCCAGGAGAGTGAATCACAGATTTGCAGATTCAGAGGGGTTGGGCTGCTCCTCTCTCCAGACCTCCCCTCACTGCTGAGGCTGCAACAGCTGGGTGATAACCATGGGGGCTTTCCGTGACAGCTGGACAGCTTTACCCTTTCACCCCACACCCTGGTCAGCCCCTGGGGCCAGAGAAAGATGGGGTCCCCACACCAGATCCACTCGGAGCTCTTCCGAGGCCACGAGTTAGCATTAGCCAAGTGTACAATCAGTGTCGACGTCTCTTTGTAGCTTGTAGATATGGGGTCGGGCCCAGCCGCAGAGGCCCAGCCTGCCTGGCAGGGTGTGGGGCATGATTCAGTTTCTTTAGGGCATTTTTCTTCTGGAACAGAAGAAACCTGTGCTTCCAGGTGGTGTCAAGTACACCTTGGCCTTGGTCAGCCTCAGCATCCCCAACTCCTGGCCAGCAGGTTTCCTTTTTCCTGTCTTTCAGCACATCCAAAATGCTAGGCCTCCTGCCACCAAAGTGTCAGAGTAATGGCCCCAGAGGTGCCTCAGTTTCCCTAGCAAGAGTGAACGGTCCCTGAGATAACTCTGTCCTCTCCACGGTGAAAAGCCAGGGGGAGGGAATCTCCATTTCCATCAAGCTAAAAGGAATAACACCAAAACTCAGAACAGAATCCACACAGAGCACCTCTGGGCAGCTGGGGCAATGGCAGCTCCCGCAGTGGCCCAGGGCCCCTCTCTGGGTATACCTGGAACACATTTTACCTTTTCTTTCTCTCCTTTTTCCATTCTTGTTTTTTTTGCATGTTTTTTCTGAAAATGGACTGACTGTGCAGCAGCCCGCATGACCGTGGCTGTCTTGGAAAGTACCGGAGTACGACGAACTCACGGTGCAACTAGTATTGCGCCGTTAGACAAGTGTTGCGGCTTTTTTGTAATCGTCAACAGCACAACTATTTTGTATTGTTGTTTGTATCATTTTGTACCAAAAAAGAAAAAAAAAAGAAAAGAAGGGAAGAAAGTCCATGTTTTGGCCGTGTCCCAGTGCCAGGCAGCCCTGGTTCCAAACGGAACAGCGGCTTTCGCACTGCTGTGTGGACTGGGGTCAGGCACTGGCCCGCGGCTCCGAAGGAGTGAATAAAATCCCCTATACGAGTCTGCCTCGACCTGCTTGCTCGTCTTCGTGTGCAAGGATGGGAGGCTGGGATCCTTCACACAGCCCTTGCTCCATGAACGCCCCGCCCTGTGCTCGGCTCTAAAGAAACAGACCCGAACACAAGCAGGCCCAAGGTATGTGCGTATTGAAAGTGCTAGAAGGTATAATTCAAGCCAACAGTTAAACCAGGTACGTTCTCCCTCTGATCTCAGCAAATCCACCTTTACAACACCAGGGAAGCCAGGTTCAAACTTAGAATTCTCAGAACCCCTGGAGCCAACATGTGGCAGCAAAGAATGAGCCGGGCTCAGGTCCCTCCCACCCCGCCACCACTCTGTCCAGCACCGCAAGGGCTTCGCCACCAATACAGCAACAGCCCTTGGGTCTTTGGATGGGTCTACCTCATAAAAATGCACCCACAGCCAGGTGCACCTATAATCCCAGCTATTAGGGAGACTGAGGCAGGATGGCAGGTTCAGGGCCAGCCTGGGCCCCTCAGCCAGACCTGTCCCCAAATATAACAGGCTGAGCTCGGTGGTAGAGCCCCCTGGGTTCAATGCCCAGGGAAGGAAGGAAGGAAGGGAGGAGAAAAGAAAGGAAAGGAAAAAGAGGGCAGCACACACCTGCGGAAGAGCCCATGTGGGCTCAGGAGAGCCGGACCCAGGAACGCTGGCTCCGGGTGCCCAGCCAGGGGTCGGAAAGGTGGACACGTGGCCCTTGGCACTGTGGACAGGGGCAGCACTGCAGGCGCACACACACCCTGGCCTCAGCACCAGGAAGTGGTCACCAATGATCCCCGAGTGACAGAGGCCTGAGCAGGGCCACCGTCCCCACTCGCTGGGACCCAGACAGCTGAAGTGAGCTGGCCCTCAGCTGGCCTCCTCCAGAGCAGGGGCTGTCACCACCCATCCCCAGAGTGCAGAAGACTGTCCAGGGAGCCTTCCTGTCCAGGGAGCCTTCCCAGCCCAGTGCCCTGCAGGCATCCAGCTCCTCCCAGGGAGAAGAAGAACAGGAACAAAGACCCCCAGGTGCCACTGCAGGTCCCAAGGACCAGCAAGGGCCCCTGAGACTGAGGGGAGGCCACTTTCTAGGAGCTGAGTTTGAACAAGAGCTTCCCTGCTCCCAGGGACATAGTAGTACCCAGAGCAAGGGACATCTCTGAGTGTCGGTCACAGTGCTCAGGCCTCAGAACTGGTGGAGGACTCACTAGAGCCCTGGCCTCACCTCCATCCTCCAAAGGAGAGGCTTCCCATGGTCACCCTCAAGGCTCTCCCCTTCCATCAGAGGAGGACAGTGTTCAGCCATCCCAGAGGACATGGCAGTGGGCACCGTCTTGGAAGCACAGCTCTCACCAACACCAGCCTGTTCATGAGTGGACTGAGTAGCACCCGGAACTACGAGATGAGATGCTGTTCTTCGTGAATCACCCAGGATCAGGTGGTTTGTTACAGCAGCACAACTAAGACACCACCCAGGGGCCAGCCTCCCGTCTCTAGCTCAGATGAGGAGACCAGGCCTGTGGCTGTGACAATCCAGCAATAAGCAGGTCAAGGCCCCAACAGCCAGGACGAGATGGCTGACAGCTACCCTGGGCCTCCCGCAGTGGAGTGGTCCTCCCAGAACCCCCAGGGAAAGCGAAGCCCCTCCTCTTCCACAGGGCTTGGCCTGCCCCAGCCTCCCAAGGGCGCCCCCTCTGCCCGCCAGAGCCCCTGCCACACGCAGAGCTGCATGGGCAGCCTCCACACACCTATTCCCTCAGAGCCCATGTGTGTATCCCCTCCTTGAGAAGAAGTGTCCCCTCCCTGGACCAGCCTGGCTGTCCCTGGGCCACCAGGGCCAGTGCCCAGAGCCTGGTGTGGGCTGGGAGACTCTGAAAGGACACCTGCTCACCCCCACCCCTGCCTGGCTATGGGAGACAGGGACCACCCTGGCCCTTAGTGAGGTCAGCTCAATGGCATCCGTGCAACAGAAAGACAGCCCTTGGAGGTAGGCCAGGCCACTCAGCACTGCAGGTAACTGTCTAGTTGCCCCCAGCTCTGGCCACAAGCTCCTCTGAACCTTGCCTAGCAGGTGGTGCAGGGGTCCCGCTGGGGAGCGCTGCCCAGGAGAGGGTCCTCGCTACTCCTAGTGGGTGGGAAGCACCCAGGCAATGGCCAGACTCTCCTTCCGGCCACCACCACCAGGCCCTGAGCGGAGTGCGGTGAATGGGAGGCCAACAAGACCCCTGAGAAGCTCCTGGCAGGGACACTACCACGACACGCTGCGGCTCACAAGGGACCACTGCTCCCGGAGGAGCCCGCGCAGAGCTGGACTCCCAGGCTGCCAGGCCTCAGGCTCTCAGCCTCACCCCTCATTCCCCTGATTCCCAGTGCCCTGGCCGCACAGCCTCATGGAGCTCCAGACCCTCACTAGACAGGATTCTGCCACAGCCGCGTGGGGTCCACTGAAGCTTCCAACTGCCCCAACTGCTGGGGAAGCCCACACTGGAGGGCCACAGCAGCTCCCCTGTCCCCACCACACAGCTTACCGGGCCGTGTGGATCTGCGGAGGTCTGTCCTCCCAGGGAGGTTGAACAGCCCCAAAGGCCACTGACCAGCAGCATCATGTGACCTGAGCCCCAGGCCACACCTCACCCCACCCCACCTTTTCCCTCTTGTCTCCGAGCAGACCCGGCTCCTCTGACTCCACGCTCCCCTCCCTGGCCTGTTCCTAGGTGCAAATTTGCGTGCACAATGACTTACACAACAAAATCTGCTCACATTAGCTGCTGATGACCTCAGGCACAATTAGTCTCTCCCCAGTTTTGAGGCTGCTGAGCTACTAATTACATCCACAATTAGGCAACTGCTGTGGCCCCCCAGGCAGTCCTGGGGAAGCACATTCCTTAATCAACCTCCCAGGGCCAGCCCTGAGGAGGTCTCAGGTGGGCTGGAGAGGACCGCTTCCAGCTCCAGGGCAGAGGACCTGGCAGAAAGGGAGCCTTCCCTGGAGGCCATGGCCTTCTGGGTCCCTTCACTGGACAGAGGTGCCATCCCCTGCCTTGTGGGATTCAGAGCCACGGACCTGGCTCTGTCTGGTCAACAGACTCACCTGCAAGGTAGGTAAAGGAGACCTGGTCCATCCCCACGCCTGCTGCTGCAGGGTGCTGTCCGAAGTGCTGACGTTCCCCCCACCAACCTCCCCCACCCCCAACGAGCCAGGCCAGGGAGGCGTGAGGACAGGTGTCCAGCAGACCACCTGGGCACCCACCCCCCCAGGGGACCTGAGCCCACACACACTTCTCTGTGGGAAAACCTCAGTCCACTGTGCACCAAACCTCCACCCTGCGTTTTGAACATCTCCACCTAGAGCTGAAGACCCCAGGGCCTATTGCGCAGCCTCAACACTGGCTGACACTCTCACTCTGGCTCCCGTAGTCCCCACAGTGCTTCTGTGACACCATCTGAGTGTCACAGGGAATGTGAACCCTGCCGACACAACACCTTGGCCCAGACCATCCAGGGGTCTCCAAGCGTCACCACAGTGCCCAGACCTGCTAACTGCTGGCCCTCGTCTGTGCATGGCACGCAGGCTGCCCAGCTGGCCACCCGGGATGATCAAGGTGCAGAGCCAAGCGAGGGCAGCCCCTCCTCCTTTGGTTGGGAGCAACGCCCTCTTTCACGAGGCTGCCTTTGGAACAGCCCAGATCAGTAGTGCTGTGAGTTCTGTTGCTGTGGTGGCTCAGCAGACCAGCACTTGCCTGGCACGCCTGAGGACCCGGGTTCCAACCCCAGCACACATTCACAACTAAGTGTCAGAAAGGTTAAAAAAAAAAAAGAAAGAAAATTGATTAACAAATAACGCTTAGCAGAATCAAGCAGCAGACAGAACGGACACCACTGGCTCTGGGGTGAGGAAGCCCGCGTGGCCCTGCTGGGTGGCCCTGGCTGGGGTGCCTCGTGGCTGAAGGCTCCACTGGGCTGCGTCTGCTCCATGCTCACCCGGAGCCTCGTCCCAGAGCCTCCAGGTCAGAAGCCATGGCACCCACATCCAGTCTCACAAGAGGCGGCCGCAACCTCCTTGCCCAGCCCAGGCTTGAGGGGAGGACACAGAGGGCACACAGGGCAGGACGCAGGAACCGCCACTTCCGAGCCCCTCCCACCAATGGCTTCCTCAGATCTGTCCAGGTTGTGTCCTGAGGAAGGGCAGGAAGGGAACACTGTCATCCACCCCCTGTCCCAGAGAAACAGCGACTCTGGGTCCTCCCCTGGCTCCTCCGAGGCAGGACTTGCTTAGAGGCTAGTGCTGGAGGCTGGCTGCCCAGGGTTCTAGATCCTCAAGTCCAGTAGGAAGGCACTTCAATTGGCCCTGGGGACCACAGCACTGCCACCACACTGCTACTCTGGACGTCAGCCGACACCCAGGAAGATGGGAGTGGACCCCACCCAGGGCCAACTGCTGCCCGAAAAGCCTCCAAGAAGCCCAGTCGTCTAGCTCAACAGGAGCCTTCAGGCCCATGCCCTGCAAAAGGGAGCCCAGGCGTCCTGCAGCCCCTCAGCCCCTCAGTCAGGGAAGGGGAGGCCACGCTGGGCTGGGAGGGGGCTGGGGTACAGCAGGAACAGCTCTGGTCACTGCCCTCACGTTTTAAAACCAAAGCAAATGCACCAGCGGTCGCACGCCGTCTCAAGGGCCCAGTGCCCAGCTTTGGCCAAAAGCATACGCTGGAGCAAGCACTGCCCCAAACAGGCAAGACAGCGCTGAGGAGACCGCCAGGGCCCCGGGCGTGCAGTCCCTCCTCACCAGTCACTCAGATTTCTGCCACAGGGACTCACACACCCATCCCAGAGCTTCACTCGGAGTAGGCCCATCAGTGATGTGGGGACAGCAGAGGAAGGAGAGGATGAGGCCCGAGTTCCTCCACCCGGGCCTTGGCTGAGGTCCCAGCTACAGTCCTCAAGGTCCTCAGGGACTTAAGGGGGTCCCGGAGGCACTCACAGCCCCTACTCGTGTTCTTTATTTGATTCCGTAAAATAATCTTACACAGCGGTACAGTGTGTGCCCAGGATGTGTGGGCTGGGTTTGGCTTTGCAAAAAGTAACGGTGATTATCATTCAAAGCTGTCTGTCTTCACCAGGCAGTGACTTCCCTGGCCATCCCCTGAGCACCAACTCCCTGTGCAGTGTCCTAGCTGGGGCCCAGCATCCACAGGGGTACAGCTCCCGTCATCCTCTACACCTCTAGACTCGTGAGCTGAGCGAGTCCTCGGAAGGTGACAGGCCAACACCTCCCATCCACGGAAACACTGGGGGACCAAAGTCTCCTGGGTGAAGGCCACATGGCTCAGCAGGTCACAGGGAGCATGCCCTGACCCCACGTCTCCAGCCATATGGCCAGCACTGCAAGAACACAGGCTGTTGTTACTGAGCGTGCAGCATGAGGTGTGTGTGGTGTGAGGTGTGAGGTGTGTGGTATGTGGTTTGAGGTATGTGGTGTGTGGTTGTGGTTGTGGTTTGTCCTGCGGTGTGGTGAGTGGGCTATGGTTTGTGGTCTGTGGTATGAGGTGTGTGGGGTGTCATCTGTGGTATGTGGTGTGCAGCATGGTGTGAAGTGTGTAGTGTGAGGCATTAGTTTTGTGGTGTGTGGTCTGTGGAGTGTGGTTTCTGGTGTGAGGTATGTGATGTGTGGTGTGAGGGGTATGGTATGTGGTTATGGTATGTGGTTTGTTGTATGGTAGGTGGTGTGAGGTGTGTGGTGTGTGATGTACAGTGTGAGGTTGTGGTGTGGTGCATGGTGTGAGGTATATGGTGTTTGGGGTGTGGTGTTAGCTGTGTGGTGTGTGATGAGTGGTGTTAGGTGTGAGGTTTGTGATGTGTGTGGTGTATAGCTGTGTAGTGTGAGGTGTGTGGTGTACGATATGTGTAGTGTGTGGTGTGTGGTGTGGTGTGCACTGTGTGCTGTGTGAGGTGTACGTTGTGTAGTGTGTGGTGTGCTGTGTGGTGTAGTGTGTGGTGTGTGTGGTGTGAGGTGTTGTGTAGTGTGGTGTGTGTGGTGTGAGGTGTTGTGTAGTGTGTGGTGTGTGAGGTG